>JARQOD010001899.1:0-33197 GCA_033576555.1 Oophaga sylvatica | reverse complement strand
GGAGGGGAACCAGGCCGGCGCAATACTTACCTCTCCCATGCCACCGTTGCCGCAGCTCCGAGCTCCAGGGGACGCCGACGCTTCCTTTCTCACAGCAGTGCCGCTGAATGACGTCATCATTCAGCGGCCAGCTGAGGCAGAGAGCGCGAGGACGCCGGACAGGTGAGGTGTGTGTGTGTCTGTCTGTGTGTATCAGTGTGTGTGTGTGTATGTGTGCCTGCGTGTGTGTGTGTCTGCCTGTGTGTATGTGATAAAGTGCTGCCTGCGGTGCTGTATGTGTGATGGTGGTGGGGGGAGGCAGTGATTGTGGTGAGGAGGCGATGATGATGATCATGGGAGTCAATGATAATGGGAAGGCAATGATGATAATGATATTAATGGGGAGGCAATGATAATGATGATGATGGGGAGGCAATGATAATGGGAAGGCAATGATGATGATGATATTAATGGGAAGGCAATGATGATGATAGGGAGGCAATGATAATGGGAAGGCAATGATGATGATGATATTAATGGGGAGGCAATGATAATGATGATGATGGGGAGGCAATGATAATGGGAAGGCAATGATGATGATGATATTAATGGGGAGGCAATGATAATGATGATGATGGGGAGGCAATGATAATGGGAAGGCAATGATGATGATGATATTAATGGGGAGGCAATGATAATGATGATGGGGAGGCTATGATAATGGGAAGGCAATGATGATGATGATATTAATGGGGAGGCAATGATGATAATAATGGACAGGCAATGATGATGAGGGGAGGCAATGATGATGATAATGGGCAGGCAATGATGATGATAATGGGGAGTCTTTCCACAGCGCCCTTTCCTGAGCCGTAACAGTGCAGAACGCATCACAGTGTAGAGCAGAGCTCCATATTTTGTATGGAGCATTATATGTGGTCCAGTATTCTGTATGGAGCATTATATTGGGTCCAGTATTTTGTATGGAGCATTATATGGGGACCAGTATCCTGTATGGAGCATTATATGTGGTCCAGTATTCTGTATGGAGCATTATATTGGGTCCAGTATTCTGTATGGAGCATTATAGGGGGGATGGCGGGGTGACATCCTGCATGGGGTATTATATGGGTGATGAGGGGGAGACTATGTGGTGCCCATAATATTGTATGGAGGACTGTACTGTCCAGTCTGTACTGTGCGCTGTGAGGATTTGGCGGTTTTTGAGCTATTGTACAATTTACAATAGGTATCAGTCATGTAATGGAAGAAAATAGTGTTTGGCGTTGTGCTATATCCCATATTTCTCTGCAGTATCTGTGCATCATGAATCGTGGTCTGTGTTAAGGGGTCCCACTGAGACTCTTTCGCCCGGGGCCATAAAAACCTGGAGCCGGCCCTGAGGGGAACTCCGTAGTCAGGCTCTGCTTCCTAGCCAGAATCCATACAGCGCGGCACACTGATACACTCACACCATGATACACCGCCGGGCCCGGCCCTCGCGCACTGATATCTCTGGAGTGCAGTGCGGCGATTGGGTAGCGCGGCGCGGCCATCTTCTCAGTCATAAGGAGGAGGCACGCGGCACAGCACAGGCTGCACACAGCTACTCCGCCGCCCCGCTAGCTACCCGGCCGGTCCCTAGTATCAGTGGACAGTGTGTAAGGCACTGCGGCAGCTGCACTGCAGACATTAGAGAAAAGGACTTAACTCAAGGAGGGCTCTCAGAGCGGTGTTGAAGTTTGGCCCTGGCTGGGCCTGGCCTTTACGTTGCGCCGTTGCGGTGAGTAACTAGCCCGGGCTGGGGGCTTCATAGGGCCGGGCGGGGGTGATGGCAGAAAATGCAGATCATGTGATTATGGATTGTAATGATGACCAGTCACCAAATGATTGATCCTGGGTGTAAAGAAAATGCAGCGCTGCCTGGAGTGGACTGAGGCAGCGCTGATATATGTACAGGCCTCCATCCATGACTGGCCGCAGCGCTGATATGTGGACAGGCCTCCATCCATGACTGGCCGCAGCGCTGATATGTGTACAGGCCTCCATCCATAACTGGCTGCAGCAGTAATATGTGTACAGGCTTCCATCCATGACTGGCTGCAGCGCTGATATGTGTACAGGCCTCCATCCATAACTGGCCGCAGCGCTGATATGTGTAGAGGCCTCCATCTATAACTGGCTGCAGCAGTAATATGTGTACAGGCTTCCATCCATGACTGGCTGCAGCGCTGATATGTGTACAGACCTACATCCATAGCTGGCGCAGCGCTGATATGTGTACAGGCCTCCATCTATAACTGGCTGCAGCGTTGATATTGTACAGGCCTCCATCCATGACTGACCTAGAAATAGAAATATATGCAGCTGTCACACTCGGGTCAGGAGAGCCGCTGGCCAGAATGTGCACTATTCTGATCCCATTCCAATTTATTTTTTTTCAAATGTTTGAATGCGCCCCTACTTGTATACGTTTGAGGAAAAGGTGTGTGTAAATGGGTGTGGCTTTAAAAATGGGTGTGGCTTAAATGGATGTGGCTTAAAATGGGTGTGGCTTAAAATGGGTGTTGGCTTAAAATGGGTGTGGTTTTACGACGCACAAACACAGAACCTGTTGTTAAAAATTTGAATCCCACCCTGTCTGTACTGTATATATAAGAGAAGGTGTTGGCACTTCTGTCCACTACTCTACAGCCAGCCAGACAGAGAGAGACACTACAACCAGAGAGACAGCAGCTACTCCATTTCAAAATCTTGCACAGGAACTTGGATAATGCGAGTATAAAACCTAATGTCTTTCTCTCCTTTTTTCTCAATTTATTAGGTACTAATGTCTCTTTTTTTATTGCAGCAATTCTTCAGGAGAAGAATATGTGCCGGCCCATGGTGAACTGGCCCAAGCAGAGGGTGAAGTGAGTACCTTCCTTCCATACTGATTGGTAAGTATTTGCTGTTGCATGGACACATGTGGCAATTTATTTTTTTTTTTTTCAGTCCACATCGTCCACTGGCAGCGGAGGAAGAATGGGAGCAGCCTGTAAGTATAGACTGACAGATTGCACTCTTTTTTTTTTTTCCCCCTGACTTTTTTATTGCCTGTTTTTCCTATTCAATCTTGCTTCTATTTTCAATTGTTCTTCTATTCTGTCTTGTTTTCTATCTTTTTCATCTCCAAATCTTTACAAGATCTTTGCTTTCTTTTCTAGACTTCACAACGGGATGAGGAACTCGCCCTGGACAATGACGCCTTGATTCAGTTGGTCCAGGAGCGAGTCCCGTTGTGGGACAGCCATGAGTCAATGCACTTGGAAATTAATCCTTGGCACAACTGCTGGTGAGAAGGGACTGTGGTGCCTGAGTAGGATCCCAATCCGTGCAGTATTGCAATATAATCTCGGCACACACCAGTGATATGTGGTAATGAAAATTTAATCAAGTACATACAACACAAACGTTTCGGTCAAATATGACCTTCTTCGGTGTACTATAACATAATAAACAAAATAGAATATATGTGCAAAACAATTCAATAAAAACATAGGGCATATAAAGAAAGTATATACAAATGTAGTATTATGGATATTTCATGATGTGATACTAATATAGAGGCTTATATGCTCAGAGACATCCAATATAATAATCATAGAGAAATACAGGGATCTAGATTCTCCCTCAAAACAAAGATACAAGAAATCATGCGGTCGATACATACCAGAATATGTACTAGAAATCAGGTGCAAAGAGGCAGAGGCTAAACCTAGTGGAATATGATGACAGAGATAAGGGGTGCAATGAAAATCTATTGGCTGGGAGAGAAGCCAGTGTGTAATGATGAATTTAACCTACCACAGAACACAGGGCTGTATAGTGGGCGCAATAGCTGAGGAAACACATTAACATCTCATTAACATCTCATCCAAAAACTTGGGCATAGCAGAACACCAACTTTTACAAAAGGGTCTTTCGTTTTGTCCAAGTTACCGCTATAACACCTTTAAACTTGACATGGACTTACAACGTTTCTATAGATCACTTAGATTGAAGTTATACTTCTCCAATGTCTCAAATACCAACACTGACACCCCCTCCACGTCCTTGTCAGCCCACAAATTGGGCTTACGCAACAAAAGTACGTTTAGACCTCCATATGGTTCTCATGCGCTAGAGACCTTCATCTCGTTTATTCATAACACATTCTGTGATCTAAAAGAGGATTTAAATAGGAAAAAACTATTTTTTCCTTCTAACATGACATCTCCTGACCAACAGGCACTACGTAATCTACAGGATGATAAAAATATTATAGTTAAACCAGCTGACAAGGGGGGTGCCATTGTCATATTAGATAAATCCATGTATTTGAATGAAGTCAATCGTCAATTGAATGATACTTCCATCTATCAAAAATTAGACCATGACCCAACCAACGAAATTAATTCTGTTATCCAGACTACTGTAACTAAATACATCTTGAACGGTACCATTGACACCAAGACTGGTGAATATCTTCAAAAGAAATTTCCTATCACTCCGGTTTTCTACGTACTACCCAAAATACACAAAAATCTTACCAACCCCCCTGGGAGACCTATAGTTGCCTCCACAGAGTCTATCTTTTCACCTATAGCCAAATACTTGGAGAAAATTCTGACACCGCTTATCAAACAATCTCCCTCGTTTCTCCTAGACACAGGAGATTTTCTAAATATGATACATAATCTCGATCCAATCCCCGAGGAGGCCCTCCTAGTTACCTTTGACATTAAAGACCTATATACTTCTATACCACATCAAGAGGAAGAAATTTCTGGTCAATAGGATAGTCAGTAGTTCGCAACACATATCTATTTGATCTGAATTAAAGGAGGAGGACTCCAGGAGTCTACGTACAGAATGTACGTAGACTCTGGAGTCCTCCTCCTTTAATAGGTTACTCTATAAAAGCTTCCATCCAACCAAAATGAAGGATTCAATTCCTAAATCCCAGCTCAAACGAGTCCAGAGAATTGTCTCCAATACAGCTACCAAAGACGTTCGCATTGAAGAAATGCGTAATAAATTTCATGCTAGAGGTTACCCCGAATATACACTCGACCTCCCAGTAGATTCCACCTCCCCAAAAACAGATACATGTGATAGGATACCTTTCGTACACGACTATCACCCCATAGCTTATCGACTACACACCAGCATACGACGCCACTGGCACCTACTCAGTACCGCACACCCAAGTGTTAAAGAGTTTAATAGACCATTCCTCCCTTGCTTCCGTCGACCGCGCAATCTTAGGGATCATCTAATCAAAGCCGACATTGGTACCTCTCACCCCTCAACGAAACAACGTTTTCTCTCTCAGCCTAAACATGGGACTTTTCCATGTCTTCAATGTCTCCAATGTAACAATATTATTAAAGGCAATGTATTCCGTCATCCATACACGGGAAAAGATACGAGATTAAGGATTATTTCACATGTAATTCCAGTTTCGTTGTTTATCTAATTAAATGTCCATGCGGCCTATTGTACGTGGGTGAAACCACACAGGCTATAAAGAACCGAATATCCAAACACAAGTCGACAATTAGATGTAAAAATCTTCTTCTTCCCATCCCTAACCATTTCATATCATCTGGTCATAACATTGCGCAACTTCAATACCAAGTCATCGAACATGTACATGCACCACGCCGGGGGGGGCGACCGTATCAGTCTTCTTAAAAAAAGAGAGGCCTATTGGATTCACCAATTAGATACACTGCACCCGAAAGGGTTAAATAGAGAATATGACATTGTATCATTTATTTGAAGGTTTTTCCTATGTCTTATGAATATGATATATATTCTCTGCTTATTGTTATGTACTGATTATTTATTCCTTGTTTACAGAATCTACCACAATGAATTGTATACCTCCTCTTTGGGCACAGAATTTGGGAGCACTACTACGATCAGTCTCACTCCTGACTGAACTATATCATCTTATTCTCCTCTGGCTATATATATCGTTGGTTGCACCATTAGGCCGCTATAGTAGCACCATATGACGCTACACTGCACATCTAGGCACTTTCTGTTCACCCTCCATACTGGTTCCTGCATTTGGAACGCACCTGCGGCATACCTGGCACGCACGCCGCCTCACTTCCGGTACCGAACTTCCGGTCCGGACCACATGCATCGCAGGCTTTATATGCCGACACTGGCGATCTCATAACGCTCCCTGACAAGCGGTGGTATACCACGTCTAAAGCCACCCTGCTCTACCTGCACCATAACAGTAAGCACAGCCACCCCCAGCACCTTGTTATATGACCGGCCTGTCTAGTAATATGCAGTTATATGATTACCCTCTGCGGCATCGCTATAGCCATTTCTTGTGTTTCCTCAGCTATTGCGCCCACTATACAGCCCTGTGTTCTGTGGTAGGTTAAATTCATCACTACACAACTGGCTTCTCTCCCAGCCGATAGATTTTCATTGCACCCCTTATCTCGGTCATCATATTCCACTAGGTTTAGCCTCTGCCTCTTTGCACCTGATTTCTAGTACATATTCTGGTATGTATCGACCGCATGATTTCTTGTATCTTTGTTTTGAGGGAGAATCTAGATCCCTGTATTTCTCTATGATTATTATATTGGATGTCTCTGAGCATATAAGCCTCTATATCAGTATCACATCATGAAATATCCATAATACTACATTTGTATATACTTTCTTTATATGCCCTATGTTTTTATTGAATTGTTTTGCACATATATTCTATTTTGTTTATTATGTTATAGTACACCGAAGAAGGTCATATTTGACCGAAACGTTTGTGTTGTATGTACTTGATTAAATTTTCATTACCACATATCACTGGTGTGTGCCGAGATTATATTGCATGAGTCAATGCACTGTGACAATGTGGTGATCCGGCGGCTCTGGAATGAGGTGGCCGCAGCGCTGATGGATGGCTGGGACAACGCCTCTACCTGGGTCCGCAAGCAATTTCGTAAGTATTTCAATGTTGTGTGATGCTGCAGTCACCTTGGCCGGGATCACACAACTGTTTGGGATGCTAGTAACTCCTATGAGTTTCTAGCATCCCACACAGTTGTGTGATCCCGGCCTACAGTGCATTGTCTAAATTTTATTTTTATTTTCTACAGTGAACAAGGTCAGAACCCGTGGGTGCTTGACAAAGGACCGCTTCAACAGGGACCTAAGGCAGGAGAACCGGGTTGCCAGTGGTGCTGCGGCAAGGACCTCCACCAAACACCGTTACCATCGGGCGTTGGCCTTCCTAAGACCGGTCCTTGCCACCAGAGCGTAAGTATTTTTTGTTGTATTGTATTGTGTTTACTCTGTGTTTTTCTATTCCACAGCAGTTGGAGTTTTTAAATGCATGATAGTAATTGTTGTTTTTTGTTTTTTTTTCACAGCACCTGGAGCAGCACCCTGCAACCTTGTCATGGAGCAGTCCTTCAGAGAGCTGCCTCTGACCCGTCCCAGCCATCCACCAGCCAAGAAGCACCTTGCGGGTCGTCAACACAGACAGCTGGAGATCAGGAAGCTGTTCCATCAGGTTGTAATGTATGGTGTACAGTTCATATAGCGTCTTGTGCTTGGGTGCGAGGAAAACACATGAGACACAGGTTTGATATAGAAGGACTTGTATTACTTCATACAAGTGGCAAAAGGGTCACACAGTTTGCAGGTACAGAAGCAGGAGACACAGCAGGCCAGAGTAACTTAAGCTCAGCAATAACTCTCCACAACAGGTTCAGGATCTCTTCTCTGTTACCGTAATTCCATGCAAACGTGGATTTATCAAATAGCAGGTTTCCAGAGTCCACAAGTGTTCCAAAGTTGCTCAGTAGGAAATAGCTGGAGTACAAAGTTCAAGGTTTCCAGGAGTCAGGTCACAGGCTCACTGCAGGCTTGATTCTGAAGCACTGATTGCTCAGCTGAGGCTGCTTAAGAAGCAAGAGGGAGAGAATCAGGGCGGGAACATGAAATCTGGAAACTCCATATTAACTGAGGGCAAGATAGCTGCAGCAAGACAGAAAGCAAAATGGCCGACGGAAAAACTGAGTTTCAAGAAACATGTACAAAGAACCTTACATTACTCCCCCCTTAGGGACAACCTCCGGATGACCTTAGACCAGGCTTGTCTGGGTACCTCTGATGAAACTGGCGGAGCAAGCGAGGAGCATTAACGTTATTGACTGGTTCCCATGAGTTGTCCTCCACTGGGTAGCCCTGCCATTTAATCAAATATTGTAACTGATTTCTGTACAACCTGGAATCTAGAATCCTTTCCACCACAAATTCTTCCTGACCATTGACTAGCACTGGGTCAGGGCAAGGAGAAGAACGTCCAGGAAACGTATTGGGTGTTGCAGCCTTTAGTAGGGATACATGAAAGACAGGGTGGATTCTCATAGTTCTGGGCAGTTGAAGACGACAAGCAACGGCACTTATAATTTTACTGATTTTATAGGGTCCAATGTACTTATGTCCCAACTTAGACGATGGAATCCTTAACTTAAGATTTCTGGTTGACAGCCAGACCAAGTCTCCTACCTTGAAAGCTGGTGCAGGTTTACGAAATTTATCTGCTGCTTTCTTGTACCTTTCCTGAGCCAATTCCAGATTTTCCTTTAGAAGATCCATATTCTTTTGTAAAGACGTGATTCTTTCAGCCACTGCTGGCAAGGGCGTTTCTATGGGAAATCGAGGAAGAATGTTAGGATGATAACCTAAATTGGAGTAAAAAGGAGACTGCTTAGTGGAGGCGCTCTGAGAGTTGTTATAAGAGAACTCAGCCAGTGGAAGTAGATCCACCCAATCATCCTGTAGGTGGCAGATAAAGCAGCGGAGATACTGCTCCAGGGTCTGATTGGTTCGTTCGGTCTGTCCATTAGTCTGGGATGAAAAGCAGAAGAAAGGTTTACTTTAATGTCCAATGCGGCACAGAAATTTTGCCAAAACCTTGAAGTGAATTGCACCCCTCGATCCGAAATGACCTCATCCGGTACTCCATGTAAGCGAAACACATTCTTAATCATCAAATCTGATGTCTGTTTTGCAGTGGGTAAGCCGACACAAGGGATAAAATGAGCTGCCTTTGTTAAACGATCAACCACCACTAGAATGGTGTTCTTCCCTTGAGAGGTTGGTAACTCCACAATGAAGTCCATAGAAATGGATCCCCACGGGCGGGACGTGGTGGGAAGGGGTTGCAACAGACCAGTTGGTGAGGAGCGAGGTGTTTTGCATCTTGCACAGACTTCACATGAAGTGACATAGTTTAAAACATCTTTCCTGTAAGTGGGCCACCAAAAGAAACGAGAAAGAAATTCCTGTGTCTTTAGAATTCCTCTATGCCCAGCTATCTTGGAATCGTGGATGAGTTGCAATACTCTCAATCTGACTGTTTCAGGTATATACAGACGTTGTCCCTGAATCCACACACCATTCTTAAAGACAAGACTTACGTCCCTTGGGGGTTGTGCCAACAAGGAATCCGCATGGTATGCTTCCTTGATGTCCTTAAGTAGGTCTTGATTATGAATCACTCCCAGGAATCTAGAGTCAGGAAGAATAGTCTTAGGAGGAGTAAGTGGACGGGTCTCTGCTGAATGAATCCTAGAGAGCGCATCAGCCTTTCCATTGCGCGATCCTGGCCTATAAGAAATTACAAAATTAAATTGGTTTAGGAAAAGATTCCAGCGAGCCTGGCGAGGAGTCAGGCACTTAGCCGACCTGATAAATTCAAGGTTACGATGGTCTGTCAGGACGACTATTTGCTGTGCAGCTCCCTGAAGAAGGTGTCTCCATTCTTTGAAGGCGGCAATAATGGCCAACAACTCTCTATTGCCCACATCGTAGTTCCTCTCAGCCGAAGACAACTGCTGGGAAAAGAAGGCACAGGGATGCAAGACATTCTTCTCACCTGTTCTCTGAGAGAGTATAGCTCCAACGGCACAGTCTGAAGCATCCACCTCTATTATGAAGGCAAGTTCGGGGTTGGGATGTACTAAGATAGGCGCGGTGGTAAATTTATCCTTTAGACGGGAAAATGCTTCCTGGGCTTGGGGGGTCCAGGAGAACCTAGACTGTTTCCGGGTAAGTTGGGTGATAGGTGACACTACCTCAGAGAAATTCCTAATAAAACGTCTATAGAAGTTGGCAAACCCGATGAAGCGCTGCACTTCCTTCACATTTCTAGGAATTGGCCAATCCTTGATGGCTTGGGTCTTGCTTCCATCCATATTAATCCCTTGTGTAGACAGTACATACCCCAGAAATTGAATTTCGGTCCTATGGAATTCACACTTTTCAAGTTTGATGTAAAGATGGTTTTGTCTTAGACGTTCTAAGACCATTCTCACATGTCCATGATGTTCCTCTGTGGAGTTAGAAAAAATTAGAATATCATCCAGATAAATCACCACGAATGTATCTAAGAGATCCTGAAGATGTCATTCACCAAGTGTTGGAAAGTGGCTGGGGCGGTACTCAGACCAAAAGGCATAACTAGATATTCAAAGTGTTCATAGCGTGACCTGAATGCAGTCTTCCATTCATCCCCAGGTCTAATACGGACCAAGTTATAGGCCCCACGGAGATCCAGTTTAGAGAAAATTTTGGCATGCCGCACTCTCTCCAATAACTCAGGGATTAAAGGCAATGGATAACGGTTT
This sequence comes from Oophaga sylvatica, assembly GCA_033576555.1. Taxonomy (NCBI): domain Eukaryota; kingdom Metazoa; phylum Chordata; class Amphibia; order Anura; family Dendrobatidae; genus Oophaga; species Oophaga sylvatica. The sequence goes on along the minus strand of JARQOD010001899.1, from coordinate 22,524 downwards.
CTAATAGTAACCTTATTGAGTTCCCTATAGTCTACGCAGGGTCTCAGAGATCCATCTTTCTTCTTCACAAAGAAGATGGGTGCACCTGCAGGAGATGAAGAGGGGTGTATGAAGCCCTTGGCTAGATTTTCGTCTATGTAATCCTTTAAAGCCTTTAGCTCGGGCCCCGCCAGGGGGTAGATCTTACCAAAAGGTATCTCTGCTCCAGGCAATAATTCAATTGAACAATCATATGGATGGTGAGGGGAAGCTGGTCAGCGTTCTTCTTGTCACATAAATCCACATAGTTCTGGTATACAGCTGGTAGTTCAGGGACTGACATGGTTCCTTTAGGATCAGAGCAAGCTGAAACTTCTGGACTCATCTGTTTCTCTGGAAAGTGTAATTCCTTGGTCTCCCAGTTAATGGTAGGGTTCTGAGCCTGCAGCCATGGTAGCCCTAGAATAATGGGAAAGTGGGGAGAAGAGATAAGCATAAAGGACAGTTTCTCTTGATGATCTTTACCCATAAGGACCCTCAAAGGCTCCGTTTCCTGATCCACTGGTCCAGAGGTCAGCAGGGAGCCATCCACAGTCTCCATCTGTACTGGAGCAGCCTTCCTCACTGAACGTATCCCCCGTTTCAGAGCAAAGGAGATATCCATAAAATTTCCACTTGCCATGAGTCGATCATAGCAGAGCTAGACACCCAGACTGAGTCAACCCAGAGTTTGATGGAAAGGAAGCAATGAGAATTGTTTTTCTTACAACTCAGCTGGGACACCGCTGAGGAAACTTGAAAAATTGCAGCGTTTACACAGTCATCGTCCTCAGAAGTGACGGAGTTTAAGTCCGAGAAATCAATATCTGTTGCTGCAGATCTCTCTGGAGCCTGAGGCTCGGACCTGACAGATCTCCTCTCGCAACACTCACAGTGAATGACTGCTGCAGTAGTCTTACGAGAACGGCTGGGGCAGTTTATAATGAAGTGCCCTGACTTACCACAGTAGAAACATAGATTTTCCTTTAAACGATGTTCTTTGCGTGCATCACTAACCCGTCTTTGTAAAGAGTCCACCTGCATGGGTTCAGCTTCAGGTTCCCGTGTGATTCTACTCAAAGGTTCCTTAGCTGGGAGGAAGGTAGGAAAAGGTTAGTGCGATTACTTTTGAACCATCTCTCTTGCCTGCGTTCAGTCAGACGAGCATCAATACGGATGCAGTAGTTAATAAAGTCACCTAACGCAGAGGGAGGGTCGGCACGAGCAAGTTCATCCTTAATCAGTGAAGACAACCCTTTTCGAAAAATAGATTTTTTGGCGGAACTGTCCCAAGTGGTATCGAGGGCCCATCTCCTGAAATCCAAGGCATATTCGGCTACTGAGCGCTTACCTTGGCGCAAAGTTAACATGGCTGCTTCAGCTGTTGCACCTCGATTGGGGTCATCAAACACCTGCCCCATGGCTGAAATGAAAGCATCAAGATGATCCAAACATTCATCCTCATTCTCAATCAGAGGGTTTGCCCACATCAAAGCCTTGTTGGTAAGCAACATGATTAAAGTAAGCACCTTAGATCGTTCAGTGGGAAATTGTGAAGCATGTGCAGAAAAAAAAAGATTGCATTGGTTAATAAATCCCCTGAATTTCTCACGTTCACCGCCAAAATGAAAACTGGGTAACTTGGGAATCCCAGAACTCGGGGTTATGGCAGGAGCCTGGACTCGTTCCTCTAGAACCTCAATCCTGGCTCGTAAATCCTGGGTAGTTTGTCCAAACACTTGCAAATTGTGATTAGTGAGGTCCTGTAAGTTTGCAAAACGGGTCTTTATAGTCTGTATATCTGCAAGGATTGTATCAGTCACTCCGCAAAGCTCCTTTATGCGAGCCTCCATCTTCCAGATCTTTTAAGACAGGAGTACTGGAAGAAAAAAAAACAAAAAAACAATAGTGTTTACCTGTGGTAACACTGCAGAGTAAAATTAAGGGAATGTGCTCACCTGGAATGGTTGTGAGAAGTCACAACCACTGTCATCACAGAAAGTATAACCTGACATCTGATATCCACAGTCACAGCAGACACAGCCTTCCCAGACCCAGCAGACACTAACGTTTGGCTTCAGAATCTTGTAATGTATGGTGTACAGTTCATATAGCGTCTTGTGCTTGGGTGCGAGGAAAACACATGAGACACAGGTTTGATATAGAAGGACTTGTATTACTTCATACAAGTGGCAAAAGGGTCACACAGTTTGCAGGTACAGAAGCAGGAGACACAGCAGGCCAGAGTAACTTAAGCTCAGCAATAACTCTCCACAACTGATTCAGGATCTCTTCTCTGTTACCGTAATTCCATGCAAACGTGGATTTATCAAATAGCAGGTTTCCAGAGTCCACAAGTGTTCCAAAGTTCCTCAGTAGGAAATAGCTGGAGTACAAAGTTCAAGGTTTCCAGGAGTCAGGTCACAGGCTCACTGCAGGCTTGATTCTGAAGCACTGATTGCTCAGCTGAGGCTGCTTAAGAAGCAAGAGGGAGATAATCAGGGCGGGAACATGAAAGCTGGAAACTCCATATTAACTGAGGGCAAGATAGCTGCAGCAAGACAGAAAGCAAAATGGCCGACGGAAAAACTGAGTTTCAAGAAACATGTACAAAGAACCTTACACAGGTCTTCCCCTGTCACAGGTCTCTGCCACTGGTTTTGCGGGTACTTCCTGCCCGCGACAGAAGGCCTCTAACAGGAATCTCATGCCTGATTTCATACAAGTAGTATAGGAACTGTATTACTCATCAAACTCAAATCTGACAGGTCGACACGCCCCCTATCATTTTATCCGTCTCCCTGTCAGATTGATCCAGGTCGTCACGCCCTCTGGCTGAACTTTGCTCAGGCTGGGAAATCTGTGGCTGAACTTTGCTCAGGCTGTGAAATCTGGTCTGCTGGATTTTTATTCAGTGCCTTTGATTAGTCTGTGGAGTTTTTAGTGTATTAAAGGGTAGTTTTAACTCCATCCGTAGATGTAAAGCTATTTTCTAGCAGAGAATGCCCTGACATGAACTGTAAAGGGTTTGTATTAGAAGCACCCAGTAAATGTCTGTATTAGAATCCATCAGTAAATGTAAAGCTATTTTCTAGCAGAGGAGAGAAACTTTTAAGGACCCAGTAATTGTATAAGGAGTTCTAGTTAAATACAGACTTCTGTATATAACTAGTATATAAGGATTTTTAGTGAAATAAAGAGTGAATCTTGATTTTATACTGTTGTTAGAAGTCTAAATATTTTTCTATCTACTGGCTAACATGGTACAAAGATATACATCTTTACTGCACCATAGAGGTAATTTATCTGTGTGTGTGTTTCACACAGGACAAGTTCTGTGATCCGTCTTTTGTGTGGGAAAAGTCAACAATTTTTATTAAGGTCTAAAATACATTATCATGGATAAAAATCCAAAAGAGTGGGATATACAGCATGCAGAAAAAATAGCCAAATGCAGACAGGTGTGAATTACATTCAAATCAATATATAATAGTGCACATCGACATATCTTATATGTTATAGCGATAATAGACTAATCCGGGGCTATACAATAATAAACTCCATATATTTGTCCGTATATATGCAATCTATGTAACTCACAATATCCCCCAATAGGCAGACATATATGCACTATATATAGGATTTAAGTATCTCAATGAATCAGGTATATCAATAAAGTAACTTCTCCATCACAGTTGCTAATATAATGATGTTAGCATGCGAGTGCAGAGCTCACAATACATACTGTGCGTGCATATGAAGTCAATTAGCACATCCATATGAGGAGCTATATTAAAAAAGCAGCGCCATAGATGTGAGATCATACCTGAATGCTGCTTGGCACCCCTTGTGTATAGTCCTCATTTCTAACAGTGTTTTTCACAGATAGATCACTTCAAGAAAACTGTCCCGACAGTTCATCCCTATAGTGTAGTTTAATGTATCAAGGTGTGTGTGCAAGGTTTGTGTTGTGTTAGAAGTCTAAATATTTTTTATCTACTGTCAGTGTTGACATGAATTGTCAGAATGAGTGAAGGTCGATGCTACGGTAATTCAGGCAAACAGTAAATAGTATTGCATTGTGTATAGTCAGTGGGATCTTTTAAAACCAACACATTTATGTGTATTCTGATAGCAGTGCCCATAGAATGAGTGAAGGTCGATGCTATTGTGACATGTTAGAAACCACATATACTAAATAGCCCTGTATTGTGTCATGATCTGTAAGTACAATGAGAGAAGGTCGCATGCATTCATGAATTCATTTGTCTCTATTTACCTGTAAATGTGTGTAAAGGGAAAGTCATGGCGAGATTGAAATAAATTGAAAAAGGAAGCTTTTGCAGTATAAAATACAAATTTTATTAAGGTCTAAAATACATTATCATGAATAAAAATCCAAAAGAGTGGGATATACAGCATGCAGAAAAATAATGAAGTCAATTAGCACATCCATATGAGGAGCTATATTAAAAAAGCAGTTGTGTATAGTTGGCCAATCAAATATTAGTTATGCGTTCGCTACCACTGTCAACCATAGCAGCTCTCATGATGCTAGCTAATCACAGATGCTAATATAATGATGTTAGCATGCAAGTGCAGGGCTCACAATACATACTGTGCGTGCATATGAAGTCAATTAATCACAGATGCTAATATAATGATGTTAGCATGCAAGTGCAGGGCTCACAATACATACAGTGCGTGCATATGAAGTCAATTAGCACATCCATATGAGGAGCTATATTAAAAAAGCAGTTGTGTATAGTTGGCCAATCAAATATTAGTTATGCGTTCGCTACCACTGTCAACCATAGCAGCTCTCATGATGCTAGCTATTCTTGATCAGCTTATCATATCAACCATGAAGCCTCTTTTAACCCCTTCACAATAATGTACAGAGGAGTTTTTATGTTTTAATACTGATAGACATATCGTGAACTGACATATAGGGTCCATGTGAGACACCATATTTTCAACATTTTTGCTCCTTCACAGATTTATTTTTACATTATTTTTTTTATTTTGCTTAAGGATCGTGTACAGAGGAGTTTTTATGTTTTAATACTGATAGACATATCGTGAACTGACATATAGGGTCCATGTGACACACCATATTTTTCAAATATTAGTTAAGCGTATATTTCAACATTTTGCTCCTTCACAGATTTATTTTACATTATTTTTTTATTTTGCTTAAGGATCGTGTACAGAGGCGTTTTTATGTTTTAATACTGATAGACATATTGTGAACGGACATATTGGGTCCATGTGAGACACCATATTTTCAACATTTTAGCTCCTTCACAGAATTATTTTGCATTATATATATATTTTTTTTTTATTTTGCTTAAGGATCGTGTACAGATGAGTTTTTATGTTTTAATACTGATAGACATATTGTGAACTGACATATAGGGTCCTTGTGAGACATGCCTGGACAAGTCCGGGCATGTCTGGGCATGCCTGGACAAGTCCTGGTCACGGGACAGCCTTGGAAAAAACAATGCTGAAATTTAAAAACTATGTGCTGGCCGTTAACACGCGCACAGTCATCTAGAAAATATTGAGCGAGTTGCTTCACAAATCCTCTCAAGGCATGTTGAATGTTAACGTTCCCGCTATGAGCTACACACATGACCAACTGTATAGCCTGGGATGCGTAGCGTTCTTGCAGCGCAGGCCTATTTTTAAAGACGCTAAGCCCCATCAGATATAAAAGACAGGCATGTTGAGACGTGTCCCGGACTATTTTGGCACAGAACCACAACTATGCAACAATTTTGACCAGCATTCAACAAAAAATCGGGTACAAATTTTTTAACATACCCGTGTTTCGGACCCTCAGACCATGCCAGAAGCACTCTGTGCCATGTACTCTAACTCATAATATTCGATTTTGATCAGCATTCAACAAAAAATTGGGTGCTAACTTTTTAGCATACATGTGTTTCTATAGCGAATACACGGACCCCTACAGCGCATCCCTATAGTGTAGTTTAATGTAGGGGGCAAACAGATTATCGCTGGTGCTTGGAAAATACCACATTTCATAGATGGTGGTGATCCGCTGAATCATTTTTAAACATTTCACGCCACTCATGCACCCACAGCACACTTATGCTGTACCAGCACCGCTGCAACTAGCGCTTTTTAGCTAAAAAAGACCCTTATTTGCATCATTTTCATTATAGTACGACTGGTACATACCCACTCCTATGCAGCGATATTGAGTACCGTTCAACAAAAATCAGGTACAAACTTTTTAACATACCTGTGTTTCGGGCGCTCATGCCATACCAGAAGCACTCTGTGCCATGTACCATAGCCCATAATAATCGATCTTGATCAGTATTCAACAAAAAATTGGGTGCAAACTTTTTTAGCATAGCTGTGTTTCTGACTCCCATGTCGTACCAGAAAGACCTATTTTGGCACAGGCCTACACCTATGCAACGGTTTTGACCACTACTCAACAAAAATGGCTACAAACTTTTTAACATATCTGTGTTTCGGACTATCATGTCATAGCAGAAGCACCCTGTGCCATGTACTCTAGACCATAATATTCGTTTTTGATCACCATTCAACAAAAAATTGAGGCATGTTGAGACGTGTCCCGGCCTATTTTGGCACATGACAAATGTTTCTGACTCTCATGTCATACCAGAAGCACCCTGTGCCATGTACTCTAGACCATAATATTTCACAGCGGGTATTGGACCTACATAGCTTTGTTTTCTCAGCTATTAAAAAAAAAAGTGTGAGAGAACTGAAAATCCCGCGGTCTGTGGTAATTTAGTGAGAACCATATAGACAAATCGGGTATCGTCACACACGAGACCACGACACCTCGGGCTATCACATTTACCACTAGTTTTCAAAAATCAGCTCCTTAACAATAAAGTAAGAATCGTAGCGTCCTGCATTGTGGTCTATAAATGTATAGTTTGAAAATTTACCGGTGCTAAAGAACAGTAAAAAGTCGTGCGTACAACTATCAGCCCCCAAAACTCTCACCACTATCACAAACACTATTGCCTACAGAGGCGCCCCGCGAGAATTTCTGTATGTGTGTGTATCAAGAGGCTCCATGCCTTGACCGATTGTTTGCTCGTGAATGCTGCCATCTCCAGGGGCATCATAGTTGTGTAAATGCGCTGGGGCACGTGTATCGATCCCCTAGGTTGTAATGCGTGATCATTTTAATTATTTTTCAATTCATAACCATACGTTCTCAGGCAGACAGGTTTATTTCACAGAAGTTGACTGTACAGTTGCATAATCTTTGTTTAAAATCATACATTTGCATAATTTTGTTTAAAATCGCACAGTTCTGCAATAATGTCGGGTGTTGGACACGCACTTATCAGTCTTTCATACGTGTCGCAGAAAGATTTTAGTCTGTTCTGCGAGAGTTTATTATGCACGTACTGTGCAGACATGTCAAGAAACATTTTGGTGTGTTCACCAGTCCATACGGGTGTTGGTGTGTAAGGCGATCGACCATCATCCTTCTGCTTCTTACTTACACGCCGGCGCGATACCGCGCGTTTCTTTGACGGTAATGCATCGGCTGAATTGGCAGCTGCTGCTTCTGCGTTGCTATTTGCAGATTCTGTAGCTTGACACAGACGTATATTCTTAAGCCGACTACTCTCAGTATTCCCGGGGTGCTCGGTTGGCGCGTCGTTTTCTTCACGATCTGCGACACACCCGTGTGAAAGAGGCTCCGTTCTCACTTCCGTTCTGTTCTCAAATCCATAATTGCGCTGCTGCAAAACTCGCGAATGACGATCCTCCGTAACTAAAGAAAAGATACGTGGTGTAGTTAACCGCTAAGTGGGGGAGATATAGGAAGAGCTACATGAGCCACTTGGCTCTGATTCAACGCGATATTTGTAAAGCTACTAGCACCGATTATCTGTGAAACCGATGCATGATTGTTTGTATAAGTACACTATAGAGCGGGCTAGACATATATACTTACAAGTATCCCCCAGGTGCTGATCTACAGAGAATGCTGAATTAACAGACATCTCGCTGTTCGGACGCCGCCGTATGGGGCTGTTTTCTCCCTCAAATTGCAACCTCACGGTCGATACTTTAGCAGCTGTAAATAAAATATAACATACATGAATGCGCACAACACATTCACAAAGCTAACTTGACACAGGTAAATAAAACTAGTTACCGCAGAAATTTTTATCTGCGTGTATAAGTACACTATAGAACTGCGTAGACATATATGCTTACAAGTATGAGACGTGTAGTGTAGTTCAGAGATTGGTGAATTAAACGGTGTGGAGGTGCTCGGGCGTTTTCGTATGGGTGTGTTTTCTTTTTCAAGCTGCAGCCTCCTGCTCGTTAGTTTAACATCTGTAAATAAAATATAACTATTACTCGCCACAGAAATGATATCTACGCGGGCCACACGCACAAAGCTAAATTCGCAAAGCTATCGTAACGCACGTAAATAAAATATATCCACTAGTTATTGGTGGCGTCACAGGGTACAGAGGGTACAAACACATATCACCCTGGTTTCATGGACCCGCTACCTTTTCTATTCCAGAGCCGTGTGCTTAGCGAATCACCCCATCTTTTAGGAGCGTTGGGAGGATTATAGTCCGGTTCTACGAACTCGACATCTGAATCCTGGGGATCCTCAACGATCTCAACATCGGAATCGCGATGCACGAGCGGCTCAGTCGCCACAGGGTTTCCAACCGTCCAGTCCGCTACAGCTGTATCTGTATGAGAAAATGTTTATATTATTAAAACATGTCTAGCTAACGACCCAGTCAGCTAAAATAAAATTAACTGTATGGATTTTAGCGGCAGGCTATATTAATTATTAATATTAATAGTAGACGTTATAAATTTACAGCTAGAGGGTAATGATAGTGACGCTTAGGGTGTGAAATATTGTTTCAAGGTGCTTAACCGGCATGATGGCCCTGTAAAACATTAATAGATTTTTTTCTACCCCTCATTGACAGAGGGCGTGTTCTCTCTGCTAGCCCCCAATAAATACAACCAGCTCCCAAGCGATACACAGCTCACCTGTAAGGCTCCAAACCTCACAGACCACAACGCCGATCTGAACAGGACTATAGTGAGTATTTTTACGGATTTCGTTTCAATTATATTTAAGTCTGTGTAGTAATTGCATGAATAGGTTACCCTTGTTTTCATAGTTGGTCTTTAGAGCTAAAGTGCGTATTTTTATGTCTTTTGTTTCAGCTATATTTAAGTTTGTGTAGTGTTTGCATGAATAGGTTACCAGTGTTTTCTTAGTTGATCTTTAGAGCTAAAGTGCTTATTTTATGTCTTTTGTTTCAATTATATTTAAGTTTGTGTAGTATTTGCATGAATAGGTTAGTCGTGTTTTCATACTTAATCTTTATTTGCTTTAATTTAATAGCGGACCCTTTTTATTCAAGATGGAGTCCAGATATTCTCGCGTTCAATATTCTGCTTTGCTTTCACCAGAACAATCGGGTAAATTTTACACCGTATATAGTGTACGTCGTATTGTGTCGGGCTGTCTGAGTCTGCGCTTTGTATATATAAACGATATATTTCATTCTTATTTAAGAAGAGGGAGTCCATTCAGACTACTCCTACGAGAATCGGTTCATTACGCAGAACCTGTTAGAGGAAGGCAACTCTGCTAGCGGGCGCCGAGCCTCAAGCTCTCACCAGTCTGTCACAGGCAAGAAACCTATAGCTATATCATATGTTTTAAACCTATGTATCTAGACGGGTAAACGTGGTAGCTGTAAATTTATAACGTCTACTATTAATATTAATAATTAATATAGCCTGCCGCTAAAATCCATACAGTTAATTTTATTTTAGCTGACTGGGTCGTTAGCTAGACATGTTTTAATAATATAAACATTTTCTCATACAGATACAGCTGTAGCGGACTGGACGGTTGGAAACCCTGTGGCGACTGAGCCGCTCGTGCATCGCGATTCCGATGTTGAGATCGTTGAGGATCCCCAGGATTCAGATGTCGAGTTCGTAGAACCGGACTATAATCCTCCCAACGCTCCTAAAAGATGGGGTGATTCGCTAAGCACACGGCTCTGGAATAGAAAAGGTAGCGGGTCCATGAAACCAGGGTGATATGTGTTTGTACCCTCTGTACCCTGTGACGCCACCAATAACTAGTGGATATATTTTATTTACGTGCGTTACGATAGCTTTGCGAATTTAGCTTTGTGCGTGTGGCCCGCGTAGATATCATTTCTGTGGCGAGTAATAGTTATATTTTATTTACAGATGTTAAACTAACGAGCAGGAGGCTGCAGCTTGAAAAAGAAAACACACCCATACGAAAACGCCCGAGCACCTCCACACCGTTTAATTCACCAATCTCTGAACTACACTACACGTCTCATACTTGTAAGCATATATGTCTACGCAGTTCTATAGTGTACTTATACACGCAGATAAAAATTTCTGCGGTAACTAGTTTTATTTACCTGTGTCAAGTTAGCTTTGTGAATGTGTTGTGCGCATTCATGTATGTTATATTTTATTTACAGCTGCTAAAGTATCGCCCGTGAGGTTGCAGTTTGAGGGAGAAAACAGCCCCATACGGCGGCGTCCGAACAGCGAGATGTCTGTTAATTCAGCATTCTCTGTAGATCAGCACCCGGGGGATACTTGTAAGTATATATGTCTAGCCCGCTCTATAGTGTACTTATACAAACAATCATGCATCGGTTTCACAGATAATCGGTGCTAGTAGCTTTACAAATATCGCGTTGAATCAGAGCCAAGTGGCTCATGTAGCTCTTCCTATATCTCCCCCACTTAGCGGTTAACTACACCACGTATCTTTTCTTTAGTTACGGAGGATCGTCATTCGCGAGTTTTGCAGCAGCGCAATTATGGATTTGAGAACAGAACGGAAGTGAGAACGGAGCCTCTTTCACACGGGTGTGTCGCAGATCGTGAAGAAAACGACGCGCCAACCGAGCACCCCGGGAATACTGAGAGTAGTCGGCTTAAGAATATACGTCTGTGTCAAGCTACAGAATCTGCAAATAGCAACGCAGAAGCAGCAGCTGCCAATTCAGCCGATGCATTACCGTCAAAGAAACGCGCGGTATCGCGCCGGCGTGTAAGTAAGAAGCAGAAGGATGATGGTCGATCGCCTTACACACCAACACCCGTATGGACTGGTGAACACACCAAAATGTTTCTTGACATGTCTGCACAGTACGTGCATAATAAACTCTCGCAGAACAGACTAAAATCTTTCTGCGACACGTATGAAAGACTGATAAGTGCGTGTCCAACACCCGACATTATTGCAGAACTGTGCGATTTTAAACAAAATTATGCAAATGTATGATTTTAAACAAAGATTATGCAACTGTACAGTCAACTTCTGTGAAATAAACCTGTCTGCCTGAGAACGTATGGTTATGAATTGAAAAATAATTAAAATGATCACGCATTACAACCTAGGGGATCGATACACGTGCCCCAGCGCATTTACACAACTATGATGCCCCTGGAGATGGCAGCATTCACGAGCAAACAATCGGTCAAGGCATGGAGCCTCTTGATACACACACATACAGAAATTCTCGCGGGGCGCCTCTGTAGGCAATAGTGTTTGTGATAGTGGTGAGAGTTTTGGGGGCTGATAGTTGTACGCACGACTTTTTACTGTTCTTTAGCACCGGTAAATTTTCAAACTATACATTTATAGACCACAATGCAGGACGCTACGATTCTTACTTTATTGTTAAGGAGCTGATTTTTGAAAACTAGTGGTAAATGTGATAGCCCGAGGTGTCGTGGTCTCGTGTGTGACGATACCCGATTTGTCTATATGGTTCTCACTAAATTACCACAGACCGCGGGATTTTCAGTTTTCCACACTTTTTTTTTAATAGCTGAGAAAACAAAGCTATGTAGGTCCAATACCCGCTGTGAAATATTATGGTCTAGAGTACATGGCACAGGGTGCTTCTGGTATGACATGAGAGTCAGAAACATTTGTCATGTGCCAAAATAGGCCGGGACACGTCTCAACATGCCTCAATTTTTTGTTGAATGGTGATCAAAAACGAATATTATGGTCTAGAGTACATGGCACAGGGTGCTTCTGCTATGACATGATAGTCCGAAACACAGATATGTTAAAAAGTTTGTAGCCATTTTTGTTGAGTAGTGGTCAAAACCGTTGCATAGGTGTAGGCCTGTGCCAAAATAGGTCTTTCTGGTACGACATGGGAGTCAGAAACACAGCTATGCTAAAAAAGTTTGCACCCAATTTTTTGTTGAATACTGATCAAGATCGATTATTATGGGCTATGGTACATGGCACAGAGTGCTTCTGGTATGGCATGAGCGCCCGAAACACAGGTATGTTAAAAAGTTTGTACCTGATTTTTGTTGAACGGTACTCAATATCGCTGCATAGGAGTGGGTATGTACCAGTCGTACTATAATGAAAATGATGCAAATAAGGGTCTTTTTTAGCTAAAAAGCGCTATTTGCAGCGGTGCTGGTACAGCATAAGTGTGCTGTGGGTGCATGAGTGGCGTGAAATGTTTAAAAATGATTCAGCGGATCACCACCATCTATGAAATGTGGTATTTTCCAAGCACCAGCGATAATCTGTTTGCCCCCTACATTAAACTACACTATAGGGATGCGCTGTAGGGGTCCGTGTATTCGCTATAGAAACACATGTATGCTAAAAAGTTAGCACCCAATTTTTTGTTGAATGCTGATCAAAATCGAATATTATGAGTTAGAGTACATGGCACAGAGTGCTTCTGGCATGGTCTGAGGGTCCGAAACACGGTATGTTAAAAAATTTGTACCCGATTTTTTGTTGAATGCTGGTCAAAATTGTTGCATAGTTGTGGTTCTGTGCCAAAATAGTCCGGGACACGTCTCAACATGCCTGTCTTTTATATCTGATGGGGCTTAGCGTCTTTAAAAATAGGCCTGCGCTGCAAGAACGCTACGCATCCCAGGCTATACAGTTGGTCATGTGTGTAGCTCATAGCGGGAACGTTAACATTCAACATGCCTTGAGAGGATTTGTGAAGCAACTCGCTCAATATTTTCTAGATGACTGTGCGCGTGTTAACGGCCAGCACATAGTTTTTAAATTTCAGCATTTTTTTTCCAAGGCTGTCCCGTGACCAGGACTTGTCCAGGCATGCCCAGACATGCCCGGACTTGTCCAGGCATGTCTCACAAGGACCCTATATGTCAGTTCACAATATGTCTATCAGTATTAAAACATAAAAACTCATCTGTACACGATCCTTAAGCAAAATAAAAAAAAAAAAAATATATAATGCAAAATAATTCTGTGAAGGAGCTAAAATGTTGAAAATATGGTGTCTCACATGGACCCAATATGTCCGTTCACAATATGTCTATCAGTATTAAAACATAAAAACGCCTCTGTACACGATCCTTAAGCAAAATAAAAAAATAATGTAAAATAAATCTGTGAAGGAGCAAAATGTTGAAATATACGCTTAACTAATATTTGAAAAATATGGTGTGTCACATGGACCCTATATGTCAGTTCACGATATGTCTATCAGTATTAAAACATAAAAACTCCTCTGTACACGATCCTTAAGCAAAATAAAAAAAATAATGTAAAATAAATCTGTGAAGGAGCAAAAATGTGTCTTTTTTAGCTAAAAAGCGCTAGTTGCAGCGGTGCTGGTACAGCATAAGTGTGCTGTGGGTGCATGAGTGGCGTGAAATGTTTAAAAATGATTCAGCGGATCACCACCATCTATGAAATGTGGTATTTTCCAAGCACCAGCGATAATCTGTTTGCCCCCTACATTAAACTACACTATAGGGATGCGCTGTAGGGGTCCGTGTATTCGCTATAGAAACACATGTATGCTAAAAAGTTAGCACCCAATTTTTTGTTGAATGCTGATCAAAATCGAATATTATGAGTTAGAGTACATGGCACAGAGTGCTTCTGGCATGGTCTGAGGGTCCGAAACACGGGTATGTTAAAAAATTTGTACCCGATTTTTTGTTGAATGCTGGTCAAAATTGTTGCATAGTTGTGGTTCTGTGCCAAAATAGTCCGGGACACGTCTCAACATGCCTGTCTTTTATATCTGATGGGGCTTAGCGTCTTTAAAAATAGGCCTGCGCTGCAAGAACGCTACGCATCCCAGGCTATACAGTTGGTCATGTGTGTAGCTCATAGCGGGAACGTTAACATTCAACATGCCTTGAGAGGATTTGTGAAGCAACTCGCTCAATATTTTCTAGATGACTGTGCGCGTGTTAACGGCCAGCACATAGTTTTTAAATTTCAGCATTGTTTTTTCCAAGGCTGTCCCGTGACCAGGACTTGTCCAGGCATGCCCAGACATGCCCGGACTTGTCCAGGCATGTCTCACAAGGACCCTATATGTCAGTTCACAATATGTCTATCAGTATTAAAACATAAAAACTCATCTGTACACGATCCTTAAGCAAAATAAAAAAAAAATATATATATAATGCAAAATAATTCTGTGAAGGAGCTAAAATGTTGAAAATATGGTGTCTCACATGGACCCAATATGTCCGTTCACAATATGTCTATCAGTATTAAAACATAAAAACGCCTCTGTACACGATCCTTAAGCAAAATAAAAAAATAATGTAAAATAAATCTGTGAAGGAGCAAAATGTTGAAATATACGCTTAACTAATATTTGAAAAATATGGTGTGTCACATGGACCCTATATGTCAGTTCACGATATGTCTATCAGTATTAAAACATAAAAACTCCTCTGTACACGATCCTTAAGCAAAATAAAAAAAAATGTAAAATAAATCTGTGAAGGAGCAAAAATGTTGAAAATATGGTGTCTCACATGGACCCTATATGTCAGTTCACGATATGTCTATCAGTATTAAAACATAAAAACTCCTCTGTACATTATTGTGAAGGGGTTAAAAGAGGCTTCATGGTTGATATGATAAGCTGATCAGAATAGCTAGCATCATGAGAGCTGCTATGGTTGACAGTGGTAGCGAACGCATAACTAATATTTGATTGGCCAACTATACACAACTGCTTTTTTAATATAGCTCCTCATATGGATGTGCTAATTGACTTCATATGCACGCACTGTATGTATTGTGAGCCCTGCACTTGCATGCTAACATCATTATATTAGCATCTGTGATTAATTGACTTCATATGCACGCACAGTATGTATTGTGAGCCCTGCACTTGCATGCTAACATCATTATATTAGCATCTGTGATTAGCTAGCATCATGAGAGCTGCTATGGTTGACAGTGGTAGCGAACGCATAACTAATATTTGATTGGCCAACTATACACAACTGCTTTTTTAAATATAGCTCCTCATATGGATGTGCTAATTGACTTCATTATTTTTCTGCATGCTGTATATCCCACTCTTTTGGATTTTTATTCATGATAATGTATTTTAGACCTTAATAAAATTTGTATTTTATACTGCAAAAGCTTCCTTTTTCAATTTATTTCAATCTCGCCATGACTTTCCCCTTTACACACATTTACAGGTAAATAGAGACAAATGAATTCATGAATGCATGCGACCTTCTCTCATTGTACTTACAGATCATGACACAATACAGGGCTATTTAGTATATGTGGTTTCTAACATGTCACAATAGCATCGACCTTCACTCATTCTATGGGCACTGCTATCAGAATACACATAAATGTGTTGGTTTTAAAAGATCCCACTGACTATACACAATGCAATACTATTTACTGTTTGCCTGAATTACCGTAGCATCGACCTTCACTCATTCTGACAATTCATGTCAACACTGACAGTAGATAAAAAATATTTAGACTTCTAACACAACACAAACCTTGCACACACACCTTGATACATTAAACTACACTATAGGGATGAACTGTCGGGACAGTTTTCTTGAAGTGATCTATCTGTGAAAAACACTGTTAGAAATGAGGACTATACACAAGGGGTGCCAAGCAGCATTCAGGTATGATCTCACATCTATGGCGCTGCTTTTTTAATATAGCTCCTCATATGGATGTGCTAATTGACTTCATATGCACGCACAGTATGTATTGTGAGCTCTGCACTCGCATGCTAACATCATTATATTAGCAACTGTGATGGAGAAGTTACTTTATTGATATACCTGATTCATTGAGATACTTATAATCCTATTTATAGTGCATATATGTCTGCCTATTGGGGGATATTGTGAGTTACATAGATTGCATATATACGGACAAATATATGGAGTTTATTATTGTATAGCCCCGGATTAGTCTATTATCGCTATAACATATAAGATATGTCGATGTGCACTATTATATATTGATTTGAATGTAATTCACACCTGTCTGCATTTGGCTATTTTTTCTGCATGCTGTATATCCCACTCTTTTGGATTTTTATCCATGATAATGTATTTTAGACCTTAATAAAAATTGTTGACTTTTCCCACACAAAAGACGGATCACAGAACTTGTCCTGTGTGAAACACACACACAGATAAATTACCTCTATGGTGCAGTAAAGATGTATATCTTTGTACCATGTTAGCCAGTAGATAGAAAAATATTTAGACTTCTAACAACAGTATAAAATCAAGATTCACTCTTTATTTCACTAAAAATCCTTATATACTAGTTATATACAGAAGTCTGTATTTAACTAGAACTCCTTATACAATTACTGGGTCCTTAAAAGTTTCTCTCCTCTGCTAGAAAATAGCTTTACATTTACTGATGGATTCTAATACAGACATTTACTGGGTGCTTCTAATACAAACCCTTTACAGTTCATGTCAGGGCATTCTCTGCTAGAAAATAGCTTTACATCTACGGATGGAGTTAAAACTACCCTTTAATACACTAAAAACTCCACAGACTAATCAAAGGCACTGAATAAAAATCCAGCAGACCAGATTTCACAGCCTGAGCAAAGTTCAGCCACAGATTTCCCAGCCTGAGCAAAGTTCAGCCAGAGGGCGTGACGACCTGGATCAATCTGACAGGGAGACGGATAAAATGATAGGGGGCGTGTCGACCTGTCAGATTTGAGTTTGATGAGTAATACAGTTCCTATACTACTCATACATTTGAGCACGGTTTTCCAGAATAGCCACAAGACGTTGGGCGACAGAGTGGATAGCGGTTTTGCACTAGTGGAACAACGTCTCCATTCTGTCGAGCGTCGCCTTGACTATCTTGAAGCCGAGCTCAAAAGACCAGAGCACCATTTTTTCCCACAAATTGAATGGGGCATGGCGGAACACCTTAGTCCTGATCTCCAGCTCACTGTGATGAATGCCTGCAACAATGCTTACACGCAGGCTATGCAGCAGAGTCGATACGTGCAGCAGCAGCAGCCAGTGGTGCCTTCCCCACCCGTGCCACCACTGACTTGCTTCACCGCACTACCAACATCTGCTGCATACCACTGCACAGCCACCAGCATTCCAAGCCATGCTGGACCACACTTCACCACACACAGTCATAGTGCAGCTGGACAATCCCCCGCCACCACCATGCCAAGTGCTGCTCCTGTGTGGCTTTCCTCCACCCCTGCTTGGAACTCCACCCCTGCTTGGACCGCGTCCACTTCAAGGGACGTCACCACCACCGAGAAGCAGCTGGGGGACCTTCATTCTGTCTTCAGGGCCTCGGAACCTGGCAGGAGGTCCAGCAGCCCACGGTGGTCCCCAAGCCACAGGAGGTCCCCAAGCCACAAGAGGTCCCCAAGCCACAGGAGGTCTCCAAGCACCAGGTCCCCAAGGCAAAGGAGGTCCCCAAGCACCAGGTCCCCAAGCACCAGGACCTCCAAAAGGAAAAAGATGGGATGAAGAGTCCAGAAAAAGATTTTTGTCCTCCCTACCCCTCACCTCCCACTGTGTTTGACCCGCTGCCTTCCCCCACCACTTTCGTCGCCCCTTCCCCTCGAACCCCTTCGTCGCCCTCCCAAAGTCAATCTTCGTCGCTCCACACCCCCAAGTTACCCCCTTCTTCACCCAAACGTCGTTCACATTAATTTTTTTTGTGTCTTGTAAAAATAAATGTGCCTTTTTTTACCCAACTGTTTGTTTTAATTGTGTCTTTCGCCGCCTACGCACACTGCACTGTACATACACTGCGTCGTACACTTTGTGATTTTGCCACCACATAGCTCCAGTACTGACTCATGCTTCTTGTGTCAGTCCTGGATCTATGTGTTGTCAAAAACACAAATATATGACTTGCATTTTCACCACCAGTCTCTTCAGTCTAGAAATATTAGTAGAAATTCACATAAAAGAAAAATTATGTACACTTATACATCCATGTGCATGCATATATGTATGTGTATATATATATACTGCCTAGAAAAATGCCACTTCAAATTAATTATAATTATAATCCTACAAAAACCATGAAGCTTAAATGCCATAAAATCAATTTTTATTAAATAAATTCATTTAAAAACGTATAACATTTTAATACATATAAAAATAAAATATGGGGACAAAAATGCAAAAAGAAAGTCTATAACAGGTGTGAAAAAATTAACTTTAGTGAGTAATTTTATTCCTTGATTGGCAAAAGTATATATATGTGCAAATCACAGAACGTGCATAGTGCAAGTGCTGAGACAAAAGGTACGCACAATCCCTTAAGAGAAAGCAGGACAGTGAAACGCGTGTCAGGGGTGCCACAGCCTTTCAGGTATGACCACTATATACAAGCAATGATCCTTTCTATTTTAGGCGATTGAATAGCTATTCCTAGAGCATTTTGTCTCAGCACTTGCACTATGCACTTTCTGTGATTTGCACATATATATACTGTACTTTTGCCAATATCAAATAAGGATCTTTTTGCTGCTATTTACCATTTTATGAAGGGGATATATTTATCAAGGAATAAAATTACACACTAAAGTTAATTTATTTATTAGAACCTCTCATTATATATTATTTTAGCACTTGCTTCAATAATTAAAATAGTGGATGGACATCATGTCTATATATCCACTTTCCCTGGCACTTGCCTTGATGAAATGACACATTGAATTTATATGGATATTTTATATATTTAGGTTCTATTTCTAAGAATTACTTGACATACCAGCTCTGGCGTGTCGAGGTAAGGAGGCTTATTCGCCGTGCAATGCTCCTCTGGGAAATTTTAATATGCAAATTGCCTCTTCAAACAAAGAGGACTTGTACTCTATAGCGCCACCTATCAGATCTCTCCTACTTTGCACTGACGAGGACCAACAGTCCGAAACACCGTGTCTGCAAATGGAGAATCTGATTTGGCTTTTATCCTAAGTCATATTACAAGACTCGTTAAAGGGTTGATTGTGACTTGTAGGATCGCTACTTCCAATAGGTGGCGCTATAGAGTACAAGTCCTCTTTGTTTGAAGAGGCAATTTGCATATTAAAATTTCCCAGAGGAGCATTGCACGGCGAATAAGCCTCCTTACCTCGACACGCCAGAGCTGGTATGTCACTCTCCACAAGGAGTAACCTTACCCCCCAGACCCCAGTCCAGAGCCTCTCATCTAGCCAAATCAGATCTCTCCTACTTTGCACTGACGAGGACCAACAGTCCGAAACACCGTGTCTGCAAATGGAGAATCTGATTTGGCTTTTATCCTAAGTCATATTACAAGACTCGTTAAAGGGTTGATTGTGACTTGTAGGATCGCTACTTCCAATAGGTGGCGCTATAGAGTACAAGTCCTCTTTGTTTGAAGAGGCAATTTGCATATTAAAATTTCCCAGAGGAGCATTGCACGGCGAATAAGCCTCCTTACCTCGACACGCCAGAGCTGGTATGTCACTCTCCACAAGGAGTAACCTTACCCCCCAGACCCCAGTCCAGAGCCTCTCATCTAGCCAAATCAGATCTCTCCTACTTTGCACTGACGAGGACCAACAGTCCGAAACACCGTGTCTGCAAATGGAGAATCTGATTTGGCTTTTATCCTAAGTCATATTACAAGACTCGTTAAAGGGTTGATTGTGACTTGTAGGATCGCTACTTCCAATAGGTGGCGCTATAGAGTACAAGTCCTCTTTGTTTGAAGAGGCAATTTGCATAAGAATTACTTGTGAATTTTCTATAATTTGTTTCCATGAATTGTATATGAATTTTCCATATTCCCCTATTTTTTCACACCTGTTATAGGCTTTCTTTTTGCATTTTTGTCCCCATATTTTATTTTTATATGTATTAAAATGTTATACGTTTTTAAATGAATTTATTTAATAAAAATTGATTTTATGGCATTTAAGCTTCATGGTTTTTGAAGGATTATAGAAATATTAGTAGACTGAATAGAGGATGTTGGTGAGTGCAAGGCATATCTATTCTCACCTTGCCAGGTATCATAAAGAGTGAATTAAGGATGATGTGTCTTGCCCATCAACATTTCACTCTTTGTGACACAAGGCCAGGGGATTGTAGATATATCTTGTAATTAACCACATCCTCTATTCAGTGTGTGGTGAATAAACTGAAGAGATGATGGAGAAAATACACACCATATCTACAATCCCTGGCCTGGTATCATAACTATTTATCACACCTGGCCAGGTGACTATACCTATGAGTTGTCATCTGCAGCGTCGCTTCAGTCTGCATTATCTATTGCATGTAGACTGGGGACATGCTGGTGGTTACGCATTTGTGTATTCACCTTCCCAGGTGTCATAAAATTTTGACGTGAGGATGCTTTTTTTTTGGCATCCTCACTTCAGCATGACACCAGGCCAGGGGCTTGTAGAAGTTGTATAAACTTTATCATCTCTCCAGTGTGCGTGTATATTGAAGCCACAGTGGAGATACTACAAAGAATATCTATACTCATATGGTCAGGTGTCATAAAGAGTGAAGGATACTATTGAATCCCAAACTCACTATTTGGAACATCAGGCCAGGTGTATAATATTAATTGTATCTCCACCGTCGCTGTAGATATCTCCACCGGCGCTGCAATATGTTTGAACACAGACTGGAGAGATGATGAAGGTCATACAACTTTTCTCTGTGGATTCACCTGGTAGGAGTCCTAGTAAAGTCTCGATGCAGCATCCTGACTTCACTGGGACACATGGGCAGTTGATTATTGTATTGGAGTGTATAAAAACAGAGTGCACTCAGTACAGGTATCAAAACAGGTTTTTTATTAACATAAACACAAGAAAACAATTTTATTACACCATTTGATCTTGCCATTCCACACATCCCACATCAAATAGTAGGCCGCAAATTGGTCCCTCATTTGGTCAACTTCAACAGATGACCTGAGAGGGTGCTGAGTGAATTCAGGCAATGGGTTGACAGGTGGTTCATCGAGTTCAGAGGTTGGGTGGTCATTAGCCATCACAAAATTGTGAAGAACCACACAGGCTTTCACCACCTCATCCACAGTTTCAAGTTTCAGATTAATGGCTGTGCCTAGAATGCGCCATCTGGACACAAGAATCCCAAACGCACACTCTACAGTTCTTCTGGCCCTGGTCAGTCTGTAATTAAAGATTTTTTTTGCTGTGGTCCAAGTCACAGCTGGAGTAGGGTTTCAACAGGTTTGTGCACATTTGAAAGGCCTCATCACCAACCATTACAAATGGCAGTGGTGGACCTTCGGTGTGGGGAAGAGGCTGTGACAAGGGGAAGTTAAAATGATTGCCATACAACCTACGGCCCATGTCCGAGTTCTTAAAGGTCTGGGAGTCATTGCCCGGGCCAAATGCCCCAATGTCCACCGCAATAAACTGGCAGTCTGCATCGGCAATGGCCATGAGTACCGTAGAAAAGCACTTTTTATAATTAAAGTATTCAGAGCCACTTCTTGGGGGTTTTGTTATCCGGATGTGTTTCCCATCCACCGCTCCCAAACAGTTGGGGAAATTGCAGACTGTCCAGAATTTTTCTGCAATATCCATCCACTTTTGCGCGGTGGGCAGGGGCATAAATTCCGGACATAGAACATCCCACAAAGCCCGGCAGGTGTCCGCAACTATTCCCGACAAGGTGGAGATTCCAAGCCGGTACTGAAAGTGTAGTGAAGAGAGGGTCTCGCCAGAAGCCAGGAATCTGCAAAACAGATGAAAAAAAATTGTGATTGTCTAGGCTTTGGCAAAACACTGACATGAAAAATCAATCTGTACATGGCAGAACTATAATTCTGCAGGCTTTTAGTAAATGGCAGAACAAAAACAATACACACATTTGTTTAATATTACGTACCGTAATGTGACGAGGAGCCGTTCCTCCGGAGGAATCGCACGACGGAGCTGTGTCCTGTCTCCGGATGGCTCCTTCAACACGAGCAAGCAAATCCCTGAAACTTTCTTGGGACATCCGTGTATAGTCCGAAAATTTAGCCGGGTTTGCCTTGAGCTCACTGAAGAGGGTGTGGTATGCTCCACGCCTCTACCGGACTTCAATAATGGGATGTCTCCAAAAACGCCGCCACTC
>JARQOD010001898.1:54110-88130 GCA_033576555.1 Oophaga sylvatica | reverse complement strand
CTTGCTCTCGCTCCAACCTTGCTCTCGCTCTATTTTTTTTGTTGATGCCTTCCCTGTGCCCAAAGCCCATGACCCATATCTCTTGGATTCATTTCCGACTTCCTGTTTCTCAGAGAATGACCTTATCGGGGATTTTGATGGGTTTTTCCAAAAAGAAACTTTTGGCCTTCCCATTTGTTTTCCCCCCCCGAATTTGGTGCCTTTGTTCCTTCACACGGGGTTGGTTACAGGGCATTCCTGAGAACATTGTGTCTACAAGAGGAGTCCAGTTTGTTTCCAGTTTTGAGGACTTTTTTTTTAAACTTGGTTTTAAATTGTCTTTCCCCTCGGCCTTTCATCCTCAGACCAATGGAAAAAACGATAGAACAACCAACTTGGAGCTTATCTAGATGTTTTTGTGTTGCTGAAAAATGTTTGGGGTCCTTTTTTGCCTTTGGTGAGTTTGCTCTTAAAAATGGGTAGCTCTCCCACTTTGTGTCTCCTTTTTTGCATTTTGGGTTTCACCCTCGTTTTTCCTTGGCGACGGGGCTTCTGCGTCCAGGTTTGACTCTGTTGTGGAGCGAAAGCAGCGTTTTGGGGCCCAGGTAGGGAGAGGTTGCCCCTCCCCCAGGAAGGGCCCAGGGTTTGCCAACCGGCATGGACTGATGGCCTCATTTTGAAGGGGGGGATTGGTCTGGTTGTCCTCAAAAATTTC
This sequence comes from Oophaga sylvatica, assembly GCA_033576555.1. Taxonomy (NCBI): domain Eukaryota; kingdom Metazoa; phylum Chordata; class Amphibia; order Anura; family Dendrobatidae; genus Oophaga; species Oophaga sylvatica. The sequence continues at coordinate 87,436 of JARQOD010001898.1, read as the reverse complement.
CCTATAGAGTTGCTCTCCTAATTTTTAAGCCTGGGTTCATTGGCCCTTATAAATCTGGAGTTTTCTTAATCCGTTTCCTTTCGTTTCTTCTTCCCCGGGGCATTTTTAAAATCTAAAAGTGTTCCACATCCTTATTGAAGGGTTTGTCGAGCCAGGGGTTCCTATGGTGCGCCTCCTGACCCCGTTTTGGTGAGGGCAATCTGGGTATGTGGTTTTAGAAAAATTTGGTTCTCGTTTTTTAACAGAAACTCCAGTTTGGTTAAAATGGGAGGTTATGGTCAGGCGGACAATTCTTGTGTGTTTGCTTCGGACTCCATGCTAGGGACTGATCCGTGCGTTCACAGAGTCATCCTGACCGACCCGGTTGCCCCAAATGAGGGTTCGGTGACCCCCCCTCAAGGGAGGGGTACTGTTGTGAATGTGTTAGAAATGAATTCTAAGCAGAAACTCCCTCTGGTGGTTACAAACAGTACTGAACCATTCAATGAAGATTGTGAAGATTGGCAATCAGGAGTTACAGACTGGTCTTATATAAGGGAGGTTCCCTCCCATCAGGGTTGCCGGTGATCAATTGTTCTTGTCTCAACTTTGGTTCCTGGTTCACTTGGAAGCTTGCTGAGTCTTGCCTGCATCTTCTGCTAACAGATAAGATATTTTCTGCTTTTATTTTTGTGCTTGCTTTTTGCATTTTTTCCTGCACTTCTGTGGAGGTCAGCCAGGTCCCCTCAGGGGGCTTGTGCTCTCTCAGTTTATCTGAGCCACTGTTATTTGTTCATTTGCCTTTTCCAGTTTTTTCAGTGGCTGCGGCTTAGTTTTGTTACACCAGAGAACTAATTTAGGTGGTAGAGGTCGTGTGATCGCAGGTGTTTTTGCAATTAGTAGAGTTGGTATTTTTTAGGGTTTTTTTGGATTGCAGTAAGTGTCCTTCCTATCCTTTTCTTTCTAGGAAGATTGGGCCCCAACGTTTGCTCATACTATTTTCTGTCTGTGTCTGTATTTCCTCCTGTCTAACTGCCATTACATGTTTGGGGGCTTCCTATGTTCTTTGGGGATCTGCTCCGGGGCAGATAGCTTTCCTCTTTCTATCTTTAGGTGTAGTTAACCTCTCAGGCTGTGACGAGGCATCTAGGACCAACGTAGGTACGCTCCACGGCTGCCTTTAGTTGTGGTGGTTAGTCAGGGTACTGCAATCCAGTAGTTTCCAACCTCTCTGGTGTATTGCCGTTTTGCCTGCTCTCCTCAGCTACCAAATCATAACAGCCCTCCCATCCTAGTCTTTTCCAGTAATATATGTACCTCATCCTGGTATAATGTTCCCCCTTCCAGAAATTTATGTCCACCATCCTGGTTTATGTTTCTCATCCTGACCTCTTCTAGCAATGTATGTCCCCCATCCTTGTATAATGCTCCTCCAACCTTGGCCCATTCTAGTATTACACAGTTGTGCTCAAAAGTTTACAACCCCAGCAGAATTTTTGCTTTCTTGGTCTTTTTTCAGAGAATATAAATGATAACACCAAAACTTTTTCCACTCATGGTTAGAGGTTAGGTGAAGCCATTTATTGTCAAACTACTGTGTTTTCTCTTTTTAAATCATAACAACCCAAAACATCCAAATGATACTGATCAAAAGTTTACATACCTTGGTGATTTTGGCCTGATAACATGCACAGAAGTTGACACAAATGGGTGTGAATGGCTACTAAAGGTAACATCCTCACCTGTGACCTGTTTGCTTGTAATCAGTGTGTGTGCATGAAAACTGCATGAGTTTCTGGGATCCAGACAGACTCTTGCATCTTTCATCCAGCCACTGATGTTTCTGGACTGTGAGTCATGGGGAAAGAAAAAGAATTGTCAACAGATCTACGGGAAAAGGTAGTTGAACTGTATAAAACAGGAAAGGGATACAAAAAGATATGCAAGCAATTGATAATGCCAGTCAGCAGCATTGAAACTGTGATTAACAAATGGAAAATCAGGGGCTCTGTAAAAACAAAACCACGGTCAGGTAGATCAACAAAAATGTCGTCCACAACTGCCAGGAAAGTTGTTTGGGATGCAAAGAAAGAACTACAAATAACATCAGCTGAAAAACTGGACTCTCTAAAAAGTAGCGGTGTGGCTGTTTCAAGATGCACAATAAGGAGACACTTGAAGAAAAATAGGCTGCACGGTCGAGTCGCCAGAAGAAAGTCATTACTGCACAAATGCCACAAAGTATCTCACCCACAATATGCAAAACAGCACAGAGACAAGCCTCAAAACTTCTGGAACAAGGTAATTTGGAGTGATGAGACCAAAATTGAACTTTCTGGCGACAACGATAAACATTAAATTTTGAGAGAAGTCAACAAGGCCAATGATGAAAGGAACACCATTCCTACTGTAAAGCACGGAGGTGGATCGCTGATGTTTTGGGGATGTGTGAGCTACGAAGGCACAGGAAACTTGGTCAAAGTTGAAAAAAAGATGAATGCAGCATGTTATCAGCAAATACCGGATGCAAATTTGCAATCATCAGCCCAGAAGCTGCGCATGGGTTGTACTTGGATGTTCCAACATGACAACAATCCAAAACACAAGGCCAAGTCGACCTGTCATTGGTTGCAGCAGAACAAAGTCAAGGTTCTGGAGTGGCCATCTCAGTCTCCTGACCTCAGTATCATTGAGCCACTCTGGGGAGATCTCAAGTGCGCAGTTCATGTTAGACAGCCCAGGAATTTACAGGAACTGGAGGCTTTTTGCCAAGAAGAGTGGGCAGCTTTACCATCTGAGAAAATAATGAACCTCATCCACAACTACCACAAAAGACTTAAAGCTGTCATTGATGTTAGAGGGGGCAATACACGGTATTAAGTAATGGGGTATGTAAACTTTTGATCAGGGTCATTTGGATGTTTTGGGTTGTCTTTATGATTTAAAAAGAGAAAACACAGTAGTTTGACAATAAATGGCTTCACCCAACCACTAACCATGAGTGGAGAAAACGTTTTGGTGTTATCATTCATATTCTCTGAATATGTCATCCATCCTGGTATGATGTCTCCCATTCTAGGTCCCTTCCAGTAATGTATGCCTCTAATTGGTATAATAACGGGACCCTTTCCTTTATTAATGTCCCCTATTCTGTGCACCTTTCCTGTAATAATATCCCCCATTTCTGATATGATGTCTCCTATTCTGGGCCACTTTCAGTAAAGTATGTCCCTCATCCTGGTATAATGTTCCCCATTCTGTGCCCCTTCCCTTTATTAATATCCTCCATCCTAGCTCCTTCCTGTCTCCCATCCTGAGCCCCATCCAGATATAATGTCCTCCATCCTACGCCTTTTCCTTATATAATGTCCCTCATTCTGGGTCCCTTCTGATAATAATATCCATAATCCTGGTATAAGGTCTCCATCCTGGGCCCCTTCCTGGTGCAAAGTCCTCCATGCTGAGCCCCATCCTGGCATATTGTCCCTCATCCTGGCCTCTTATGTCCACCATCCTGGTATAATGTCCCCATTCTGGCCTCTTATAGTAATATATGTCCACCATCCTGGTATAATGTCCCTATTCTGGGCCCATTCCAGTAATGTATGTCCACCATCCTTGTATAATGTTCCTCATCTTGGCCTCTCCTAGTAATATATCTACCCAATCCTTGTATAATGACCCCCAATCCTTGTACCATTCCAGTAATATGTGTCCCCATCCTGGTATGATGTCTCCCATCCTATGCCCCTTCCAGTAATAGATATCCCTCATCCTAGTACAGTATAATGTCCTCCATCCTGGGCCCCTTTCAGTAACATATGTCCCCCATCTTGGGCCCCTTCTCGGAATATATGTCCTCCATCCTGGTATAATGTCTCTGATCTGCGGCTTTTCTTCAATAAATGTAAAAAACATTAACGATTCTACTTACTTTACCTCACTCCCACGACGTGTGGCGTCCTCTGTGCAGAAGCCGGCAGCTGACATCGGAGTGCAAGTGACGGACAGCACATGATGTCAGTGCCATGAGCCATCATTGACTTGCACGTCAACATCTGCTGACGGCCTCTGATCGGCTGGCTTTGGGTATTGTAGCGCAGGGACCTGGCGGGTCTCTGCACCGCAATACATTTCAGGTGGATGTGCATCCTCAGACCCTGAAATATCTGCTGCCGTCAGTGGCCCCTGTTCCACAAGGACCCGGTCTCAGTAAAATTCTTTGTGACCGTGATCGTTACGCCCCTGGCCAAAAGTGGCGAAATTTGCTTCACAAATGTTGGGTAAGGTTTTTGTAGAACTTGTTCTTTATTGTGTAGCTCGGATACATGCAGCCTACACACATGGACCTTATGACACCATAACGGTTGTAGGAAATACCACACAAGAGATAAATACTCAATCTACGAATGTCATGAAAAGAATTCTTGAGCGGGTTACTCCTCCTTTTAGGTCAGTGACCTGTATACCGGAGACGTAGGGTTACAACATCAAAATGTACAAAGCTAGAGGACAAAAGAGCCAATCCCTCGTAGATATCGTGGCCAGCTAATAGGATTGACTGTGAGGAATGTTCTACATCATGTCCTGAGGAAACAATGATCACCTGAGCAGCTCATCCTGAGCGGATGATGACCTCCAGGGGTAAAGGGTGCCCCCTGTATGCTTTCCTGATCAGTCAATATAATGTGCGTTCTCCTGGGGCACCATGAAATAGCCAAAACTAGACCCACCTCCTGGCCCATAGCTTGTTTACCCACTGCCTGGTGCAGCTGGCAGAGTCATGTATGAGCCATGAGGTTCCATAGCAAAAAAAATCACCATCCTACAGTCACACTCTCGGACAGGGACCCGTAGCTTATTGACCCATCACCAAGTCCAGCTTTTATGGTGTATAATGAACTGTGGGGGCATAAAAAAAAATTAAACAGGATCCATGCTACCTATGCTCCACGCTGTCCAAAGTTTCATGCCCAGAACAGGGGGACACAGAGGCTGTTGATCCACCACTGAATTTCCATCCCTTGTAGACCTTTTTCCATGTCAGATCTGCCTCAGGTTTAGGCAATCACTACTGATTGTACTCGTTTGGGGACCTGTTTGACCCTTATTATATCCTCGAGATAGTTCATTATCAGTGCCGGCCAGGATGTCGGTGGTCTATCTCCTGGCAATGCCACCTATAAGATCCATAGGCTCTAATGGTCTAAGAGATAATGGAGTCCATTCACAGGCAGGGAAGGGGCTGAGGGCTGCACAGGTAGCAGTGGCCCCTGTAGCAATATGTTATATGCTGAGCCGCCTCTAGAGGTCTCACTACCTGGATGTATTCAGAGGACAGAGAGGAGGGACTCGTTGGTAAGAGCACGAGACAGGAAGCATTCATGTAATGTTGGCTGAGAGAACCTGCACACAATAAAGTAACCCGTTACCACAATCGTGTCAGAGGCATAAACGAGAAACAGAACATGGTGGCAGCAGGGCTGAACCTATAAAGAACAAGTGGACAGACAATCCAGGCAGCTTGTGGTACAAAGCTCAACTGTAAGTACAGTGCCCACAGTACAGCATTATGGAGAGCGCATTAAAACCTCCTCAGAGACTAGACATCATGTCCTCAAATCTATCGCAGACCTGGAGACATTGGAAGGAGGAGTTTACTCTGTATGTGGATCTTACAGTAGACACCAATAAACAGAAGCGTAAGGTGAAGCTCTTCCACTATCTGATTGGAGAAAAAGGCAGAGAACTTGCTCAGACCCTGATCCAGGACGGTACGGACAGTCTGGCAGACATTGTACAGGCATTTGATAAGCACTGTGACCCCAAGAAGAATGAGACAGTGGAAAGATTTAAGTTTTTCACCAGAAATCAGGAGATGGGAGAGAATATAGACGCATATGTGACTGAGCTGAAAAGACTGGCAGCAACATGCAGCTTTGGAGATATCAGAGATTCTCTTATCAGAGATAGAATAGTGTGCGGCATCAGAGAGCCATAGCTAAGAGAGAGACTGCTGAGAGAGGGGAGTTAACCCTAGAGAAATGCATGCAAATAAGCAGAGCTGCAGAGCTGACAAAAGACAGCCTGAAGATGATGGCAGACACCACTGAGGAGTCAGTACATGCAGTAACCATGAGAGGAAAAGCAGAGCACCAAGCGAGAACAGTCCAATGCAGATACTGTGGCAGAAGACATGAGAGAGACAAAGAGAAGTGTCCAGCATATGGACAAAGCTGCAGGACCTGTGGTAAGATGAATGATTTCTCAGCTCTCTGCAGACTTAAGCCCTTTAAAAAGCACAGAGAAATTCACAGTGTGACACAGGACAATGACAGTGACAGTGCAGAAGATATTACATGGATACAGCTACAGTCTGCAACAGAGAATGTCAATACAGTCAGACAGCCAGAACCTAAAGATACAAGACAACTGTTTGCAACTCTTTTATTAAATGACAAACCCATTAGATTTCAGTTGGACTGTGGAGCAAGTTGCAATGTCATACCAGAGGATCTACTAAATGAACAGGTGTCCATTGAACCTACTGATAAGGTACTTATGATGTACAACAAAACGATACTGAAACCTCTTGGGACATGCAAACTGAAGGTTAGTAACCCATGCAACAGAAAGAGTTATAGAGCCCAATTTACAGTGCTGCAGGGTGTGACCACATACCGTTACTAGGTATAAAAGCAGTTCAGGCAATGGACTTAATAAAGGTACAATTCCATAACATTATGTCTGTGGAAGTCAAACAGAGTATGAAGGATATCCCAAAAGCAGACAGCAATCTAGATTTACAGATTATAAAAACACAGTATGCCGATGTATTTGAGGGTGATGGATGTTTTGAAGGAAAACACAAACTGGAAATTGATAACACAGTACAACCTACCAGATTACCGACAAGAAAAGTGCCTGTAGCGCTACTTCAGCCATTGAAAGAAGAACTACAGGATTTAGAAAACCGAGGCATGATAGAAGTCGTCCATCAGAGCACAGACTGGATAAGTAGTTTGGTCATAGTGCAGAAACCATCAGGAAAACTAAGAATTTGTATCGATCCCAAACCACTCAACAAAGCTCTCAAAAGGAATCACTATCCGATGCCGACAATAGAGGATGTGCTACCAGATTTATCAAAGGCAAAAATATTTTCAGTTTGTGACGTAAAAAATGGATTTTGGCATGTGGAACTGGATGAAGAATCCAGTTTATTGACAACGTTTTCTTCTCCATTTGGTCGCCGTAAATGGCTGAGAATGCCCATGGGACTGACACCAGCTCCAGAAATATTTCAGCAGAAGTTGATGCAAGCTTTGGAAGGACTCCCAGGGGTAAAGACGATAGCAGATGATATATTAATAGTGGGAGAAGGTGACGATATGCAATCTGCAATAAAGAATCACGATACAAGGATGCTACGATTTTTAGATAGGTGTAGAGAAAAAAGGATAAAGTTGAACTTGGAAAAGTTGAAACTGAAAATGACGGAAGTGCCATATATAGGACATCTTCTAACCTCAAATGGAGTGAAAGTGGATCCAGAAAAGGTGAAGGCGATACAAGAGATGCCTACCCCAACAGATGTGTGTGGAGTACAACGATTTTTGGGCATGGTGAATTATCTGTCCAAGTTTTGCAAGAATCTATCAGACATGTGTGAGCCAATGAGACAGCTAACTCACAAAGATGTGTTGTGGGAATGGACAGAAGCACAGGAGACGGCTTTTCAATCAGTAAAGACAGCCATTGCAGACACAGCAACCTTAAAATATTTTGATCCACAGTTAGAGGTGGTAGTCCAATGTGATGCGTCAGAAAAAGGCCTAGGTGCCACATTAATGCAAGAGCGGCAACCAATCACATTTGCAAGCAAAGCGCTAACACCGACAGAGCAGGGATATGCCCAAATCGAAAAGGAGTTACTAGCTGTGGTGTTTGGAATGGAAAGGTTTCATCAGTACACATACGGTCGACAGGTAACAGTACAGTCCGATCACAAACCGTTGGAGAGCATTACAAAAAAAACACTACTAAATGCACCAAAGAGACTGCAGCGCATGCTTCTGCGACTTCAAAAATATGATTATGAAATTGGATATTGTCCAGGAAAAGACTTGTTGATTGCAGATACTCTAAGCAGAGCGTACTTACCCAACTCAGAGGATAAAGGACAAGAAATGGACAACATCAATATGTGTGATTATCTTGCAGTATCTAAAGATAAACTGAAACAAATACAGACCTTCACAGAAAAAGATAAAACACTACAGATATTAAAAACTGTGATCCTGCAGGGCTGGCCAAATATAAGCAGCATGCTCCAAAGGAAGTTGCTCCATTCTTCCATATACGAGATGAACTGTCAGTACACCAAGGAATCATCATAAAGGGAGAAAGGGCAGTGATACCGGAGACTCTGAGAAGAGACATACTACAGAAATTACACTCGTCCCACTTGGGCATTGAAGGATGTTTGCGGCGAGCAAGAGAATCAGTTTATTGGCCGGGTATGAATGATCACATAAAAAGTTACATAGCACAATGTGAGATATGTGCGTCCGGCGGGGATAAACAACCGAAAGAGCCATTGCAACCGCATGCCGTTCCAAATAGACCATGGTCAAAAATAGGAATAGATTTGTTCACATTGGAGGAAAGAGAATACCTGGTAACTGTGGACTATTTTTCTAATTTTTGGGAAGTGGACCATTTGAAGGATACAAGAGCAAGAACAGTTATTAAAAAACTCAAGGCTCATTTTGCCAGATATGGGATTCCAGAGATTGTTTTTACTGATAATGCCGCTCAATTTAGGTCAGAAGAGTTCAAGGAGTTCAGCAAGTTATGGGAATTTGAACACAATACATCATCTCCTGGATATCCTCAAAGCAATGGCAAAGCGGAATCAGTGGTGAAAACGGCAAAGAAGTTGATTAAGAGAGCGAAACAGGCAGGGACAGATGTATATCTATCTATACTGGACCACAGAAACACACCTTCCCAAGGTCTAGACAGCAGCCCAGCACAGAGGCTTCTGAGTAAACGGACAAGGACACTCATACCAACAGCTAGTCGTCTTCTGAAGCCAAATCTGGTGAGGGGAATGAGGTCAAAACTAAAGGAAAATCAGGATAGACAAGCGTTCTATTATAATCAGTCAGCAAAAGATCTACCAGAACTGAGACAAAATGACAACATCAGGATGCAGCCGAGCAAATATGACAAACAATGGAGAAAAGCAAAGGTGCTCCAGAAACTAGGACCTAGATCCTACGAGATTGTGACAGAGGAGGGAAGAAAACTAAGGAGAAATCAGAGACATCTGAGGAAAACACAAGAAGGATCTGATACATGGTCATATGAACAGTATCCTCATATCCAAGATGAGGAAACAGCAAGTCTAAGCAGAGAGGCTACAGAGATGGCCCACGTTCAGTGTGGAGATTCCGGTCAGAGACAGGCAATACCAGATGCGGTAACGCCCGAATCGAGAGAACCACCGAATAGTGGCAGTAACGCTTCGTATGTTACTAGATCGGGCAGAATGATCACAAAGCCAGCACACCTCAAGGACTATATATACAACCAAGTATTTTAAAGTATCTTAATAGCATGATGCTTGCCAGTTATGTTTATGTCACCAATATCTTGAATATTGAAATGTTCACATGTATGTTAGTTATATTAGCTTAGTTATTTCTTCAGTTAAAAGACAAAGGATGTAGCAATATGTTATATGCTGAGCCGCCTCTAGGGGTCTCACTACCTGGATGTATTCAGAGGATAGAGAGGAGGGACTCGTTGGTAAGAGCATGAGACAGGAAGCATTCATGTCATGTGGCTGAGAGAACCTGCACACAATAAAAGTAACCCGTTACCACAATCGTGTCAGAGGCATAAACAAGAAACAGAACAGCCCCTTTATGCCTAAGGGTCCTCGGCCACATAATAAGGTACTGGCTTTATGAATAGCACATGGTGAATTTGGTGGGAGATTAAAAATACATTTACCTTGGGTTGAAGGAGCTTCAAGTAATACTCCACCCACAGGTATATAATCATTATACACTGAAGATAGCAACATGAGGAAAGTTACCAAGATAGAAAAAAGTCCATGTACTCTCTGCAGCATCAGCGCATCACCCCCATGTCATCCACACGCATCTATGCTGCAATTCTTATAAAGGAAAATATTATGTTTTTTCAATTAATTAATTAATTAACATTTTTTATTTCTATAGCACCAACTTATTCAGCAGCACTTTACATTGCACAGGGGACTTGTACAGACAATAAAAGATGTTACAGAATAACAATAATCACACATAACTAACCAGAAACAAGAAGAGTGAGGGTCCTGCTCGCAAGCTACAATCTAAGAGGAAAAAGGAATACACAAAAGGAAAATGGTAACAATTGCTTGTATTGTACAGATGGGTAACCAGTGCAATGACTGGCACAGAGTGGAGGGACCAGTGTAGCAGTTGGCGAGGAATATGATCCTGGCTGCTGCATTCAAGACAGATTGGAGAGGGTAGAGTTTAGTAAGAAGGAGACCAATCAGAAGAGAGTTACAATAGTCCAGATGAGAATGAGTAACAGCGACAGTAAGAGTTCGTGCCAAGCCAAAGGTAAGAAAAAGTTGAATTTTAGATATGTTTTAGAGCTGTCAATGAAAAGAGTGAGCCAGTGATCGGATGTGGGGCTGAAGGAAAGATCTGAGTCACGTACAACTCCAAGACAGCAATGTGCTGAAGGGGAGATATGGTAGAATCCTCCTCCCCACTATGGGCCAGCCTTACAGTTAACCCTGACACTGTCCCTGCTCTCTGTTGCTGTGCAGACTTGATCTTTCACCCAGTTGGGTACAGAAGCAAAGAGGAAAACAGTGACCATCTTGTGACCAATGGTTGGTGCTGCAGCCCACAAGGAAATTAACACTTGTTACCACAAGAAAACATATTTCACACATTTACATTAAACTCATTAATGTCTTCAGGGTGGAACGTGACAGTGGGTCCACCTCCTCACATATATACAATTAATAGAAGCTTGCAAAGAAAGGAGTGAGGATGCAATACCTACCATAAATAGAGGCTTGCAAAGACAGTGAGGTTTTCTAAAATAATCCTTATAAAAGAACTTGATAAGCATATAGCCTAACCAAACAGTGACAACTAGAAGGTTCTGGGCCCCAAAGTGAACTTTATAGCAAAGACCAAATTTTTTTGCGTCATTATAATACTGGTGTCACCTCATGTGGTAGAGGAGACTGTGGGCAGGTACCAGAACCAGGGTGCTCCTTGAGAAACCTGTAGAAGGAGTAATCTTCATCTTATCTGAGAGTGAAATTTAGCCAGTTGTCAGTGGTTGCCTGTCAACTTAGTGACCTAACTAACTAAGGCCACCACTAATGACCTGCAAGGTCTGATGGCTGATGGCAAAGGCGAATCTGAGGGGGGCAGGTGGGGAATTGGCCCCGGGTGCAGACGTTGGGGGGGCGCAGTCAGGCCGCCTAATGCGGTGGTCCAATGTGTCTGCCCCGGCAGCTGCATTTTGCAGTCCCACACACTGGGATTCGACGATTCTCTAAGCCGGCTTAACGAAGCTGCAGCGCGCCACCTCCCGGTGTAGAATTGTACTTGTGTCTTTGTGGGGGAGATTTATTCTGTGTGGAGGTGGGAGATTTATTCAGTATTGGGGGAGAAATTAATTTTGTGTGTGGTCAGTGGGGGGGAGATTTATTCTGTGTGGGAAGATTTATTCTGTGTGGGGGGAGATTTAGTGTGAGGGGCAGGGTGGGGAAGATTTAGTGTAACAGGGAAGATTTGAGGAAACAAGTTTGGGGAGCAAGGAAGGGACAGGTGCAGAGAAAATCTGGTGAGTGGGAGGGTGAGTGAGGACACAGGTTAATGAGTGGGCGGAATGTATGAGGGGAGAATGGGTGCAGACACAGTATGGTGAGTGGGGGGATTGGTGCAGACACAGAATGAGGAGGATGGGTACGAATGTATGTAAACACAGTATGTGGAGCGAGTGGGGGGATGGGTGAAGACACAGTATACTGTAAGTAGCGAGGGGAAATATGTATGCGGACACAGTATTGGGAACAAGGTTGATGGGATGTGTGCAGACACAGTATGAGGAGACGTGGGGGTGTGTGAGGAGGAAGTATGAAGAGCAAGGGGGTAAATATGTGAGGAGACAGTATGGTTAGCAGGGGACGTGAGACAGTAAGAGGATCGAGTAACATGTGAGAAGACTATTGAGAATAGTGTAAGGGGACAGTATGGGGGGAGAAAAGTGTGAGTGGGTACAAAATAAAGACTGAGTAGTGTTGGGGCGTAGAATGGGGGAATAGTGTAAGGTCATAGCCATGAGGGGACTGTATGCTAAGGAGAGGGAGTGTGATGAGGAGACATAGTATAGAGACTGGGCCCTATAGGGGGACACAGTGTGGGAGGATAGTGTGAAGAGGGGGCCCAGTATGGAAAGGAGAGAGCAGTGTGGAGGGCATTTACCATAAGAGGGACAGTGTGAGGTCATATTTTGTGCGGGGAATATAGTGAGGGGCGATAATTTTTCCAGGGGCTCAGCGTAGGGCAGATATTTTTATGCAGGAGGATTATAATGACACTGCTCTCTTTAAGGGCATTGTGCGTTGATTAGCTGCACAAGACCGGAGAAGATGGAGGTCTGCAGAGATGATCTGTGGATGAAGAAAGTCATCATGGGGTCTGGACAAGATGAAGAAAAGAAAGTGAAGGACTCCAGAGACGACGTCATCTATCAGGTGCCTGGATGTAAATGTTTTTTTGGGATACTGACTAATTCTCATTTTTATTTATGTTATGAATATTGGGTTCTCCGGGTCTGTGATGAGTCTGCAGTCATTCTATGTGACTGCAGACTTCTGACTTCTCACAGGTCGCATTGCACGCTGTCAGGATTCTCTCGTGCCGGTGATTTACATACCTGCAGTCACATGCTGACTAGACTTGTGTGGCCTCACTCAATGAAAGTGAACGGAGCGAGGCCGGACACGTCTAGTCGGAATGTGACCAGAAGTATATAAATCACATGCTTGTGCTGACATGACCGTCCACTAGAGTTGAGCGATACTTTCCGATATCCTAAAGTATCGGAATCGTAATGGTATCGCCGATATCACTAAAATATCGGCGATACCCGATACCGATACCGGAAGTCCCATGTAAGTCTATGGGAACAAAATATCGAAATTAAAAAAAACCCATTCTTGCCTTGTTGGTTAATTGTACATGAAGGAAAACAAGAAAGAGTAATGTAGAATGTATTGGGGGAGGTTGAGGAGACATTAAAGGCATAGATGTTTGACCCAATCCAATGGAATAGCATTAATTTTTTTTTTTTTAGGAAATACGTTCGGATTGACGAACAAATTGACAATGTTGTTAACCTTTTTTCTATTTTGTCAAATATGTCTGTTTCACAACTTCCATGGTCTTCACCTTTTTAACTTTTCACACACTTTCTCCTTCATAATTTTCAGCAGCATCATCTTTCTCATCAAATTATTCTTCATCTTCACCTTATTAATCTTCTAAAACTTCTTGCTATTCATCTTTTTGTTAACATTACTTATATTGTTCTTATTAAACAGTTATTATTCTTCATATTCTACTTCTTCATCTTCTTCCTATTCATCCTTTTCATCATATTCTTATTTGTGACAGACATTCCTGTACTTGTAATCTGTAAAACTCTGAATTTTCATCCTTCCGTTCTTGCTGTCACGAAACATTTTAATTAAACAGTATTTGTCCCGTTACAGGTTTAGCTGAGCAGCATCAGCATTTTCCGTGCAACAGAGGGGAACACTACATTACTGCATATCTCCTTCATGTAAATCTAGAGCAATTTCTGCTGCTTCAGACTTTCGGTAATATACTTATGTCGTGCTTTTATCTCGTAATGTTACTGATCTGTCTGTATTGTAGTTTGCTTAACTTTTTGTCCTTTGTGATGTCAAAGCCATGGGACGAGACCAGCTGACTGTCTGGAACCCAGTCACAGAGAAAAGTGTTCATGGCCTAACAGCAGCTACTTACTGGACAACAACAGGGGTATGTGTACCAAGATACAAGAACATTGTGGACCGGATCGACTTGAGTTGCGTCCTAGCAAGCATGGGGAACCAGCTGACTTACTGAACCCCGAGGGTACACGGAAGGTCAAGAGCATAACAGAATCGAGACAACTGGCTGTGTTGGTAACCCAGGAGATGAGAAGGAAATGGTGGCACACAGGACATTTGCGTTAACATGCAGGGTACTACAGCAGATTACTGACTCCATAACATACCAGGAGCAACGTTCTGGACTGTACACATGCACTTCCAAAGACACTGGCGGTGTATGTAACCCGGATGAGTAAGAGGTACATGGTGATAGGCAGCAGGACTTTTGCCGTTCACACAGCAGGGAAAACAGCTCACATAACTGAACCCAGTATACACAGGAGCAAGTGTACCTGTGCTAACAGCATTTCCGAGAACAACTGCGGTTGCTTGTAACCAGGATGAGAAGAACATGGTGAGGCAGCAGATATTGCGCACTGCAGGGAACAGCTGACATTACTGGAACCCAGAAGGGAGCAAGAACTGGCTACAGACCTTCCGAAGTAACAACTGCGTGTTGTAACCCAGGGTCGAGAAGAGAAAGGATGGAGGCAGCTGGACTTTTGGCGTTCACTAAGCAGGGAACAGTCTGACATTACTGAACCCCAGTAAACGTGACAGTGTATGACTGTGCTAAAGCACTTCGAGAACAACTGCGTGTTGTAACCCGGATGAGAAGAGTACAGGTAGGAGGCAGCAGGACTTTTGCCGTTCACACAGCAGGGAACAGCTGACATTACTGAACCCCAGTAACACAGGAGCAAGTGTAGACTGTGCTAACAGCACTTCCGAGCACAACTGGCGGTGTTGTACCAGGGATGAGAAGAGAACAGGTGGAGGCAGCAGGACTTTTGCCGTTCACACAGCAGGGGAACAGCTGACATTACTGAACCCCAGTAACACGGAGCAAGTGTCACTGTGCTAACAGCACTTCCGAGAAACAACTGGCGGTGTTGTAACCCAGGGATGAGAAGAGAACATGGTGGAGGCAGCAGGACTATTTGCCGTTCACACAGCAGGGGAACAGCTGACATTACTGAACCCCAGTAACACAGGAGCAAGTGTTCACTGTGCTAACAGCACTTCCGAGAAACAACTGGCGGTGTTGTAACCCAGGGATGAGAAGAGAACATGGTGGAGGCAGCAGGACTATTTGCCGTTCACACAGCAGGGAACAGCTGACATTACTGAACCCCAGTAACACAGGAGCAAGTGTTCACTGTGCTAACAGCACTTCCGAGAACACAACTGGCGGTGTTGTAACCCAGGGATGAGAAGAGAACAGGTGGAGGCAGCAGGACTTTTGCCGTTCACACAGCAGGGGAACAGCTGACATTACTGAACCCCAGTAACACGGAGCAAGTTTTAACTGTGCTAACAGCACTTCCGAGAAACAACTGGCGGTGTTGTAACCCAGGGATGAGAAGAGAACATGGTGGAGGCAGCAGGACTATTTGCCGTTCACACAGCAGGGAACAGCTGACATTACTGAACCCCAGTAACACGGAGCAAGTGTAGACTGTGCTAACAGCACTTCCGAGACAACTGGCGGTGTTGTAACCCAGGGATGAGAAGAGAACATGGTGGAGGCAGCAGGACTTTTGCCGTTCACACAGCAGGGGAACAGCTGACATTACTGAACCCCAGTAACACAGGAGCAAGTGTAGACTGTGCTAACAGCACTTCCGAGAAACAACTGGCGGTGTTGTAACCCAGGGATGAGAAGAGAACATGGTGGAGGCAGCAGGACTTTTGCCGTTCACACAGCAGGGAACAGCTGACATTACTGAACCCAGTAACACAGGAGCAAGTGTAGACTGTGCTAACAGCACTTCCGAGCTACAACTGGCGGTGTTGTAGCCCAGGGATGAGAAGAGAACAGGGTGGAGGCAGCAGGACTTTTTGCGTTCACACAGCAGGGAACAGCTGACATTACTGAACCCCAGTAACACGGGAGCAAGTGTAGACTGTGCTAACAGCACTTCCGAGAAACAACTGGCGGTGTTGTAACCCAGGGATGAGAAGAGAACATGGTGGAGGCAGCAGGACTTTTGCCGTTCACACAGCAGGGGAACAGCTGACATTACTGAACCCCAGTAACACAGGAGCAAGTGTAGACTGTGCTAACAGCACTTCCGAGAACAACTGGCGGTGTTGTAACCCAGGGATGAGAAGAGAACAGGTGGAGGCAGCAGGACTTTTTGCCGTTCACACAGCAGGGGAACAGCTGACATTACTGAACCCCAGTAACACGGGAGCAAGTGTAGACTGTGCTAACAGCACTTCCGAGAAACAACTGGCGGTGTTGTAACCCAGGGATGAGAAGAGAACATGGTGGAGGCAGCAGGACTTTTGCCGTTCACACAGCAGGGGAACAGCTGACATTACTGAACCCCAGTAACACGGGAGCAAGTGTAGACTGTGCTAACAGCACTTCCGAGAAACAACTGGCGGTGTTGTAACCCAGGGATGAGAAGAGAACATGGTGGAGGCAGCAGGACTTTTGCCGTTCACACAGCAGGGGAACAGCTGACATTACTGAACCCCAGTAACACAGGAGCAAGTGTAGACTGTGCTAACAGCACTTCCGAGAAACAACTGGCGGTGTTGTAACCCAGGGATGAGAAGAGAACAGGTGGAGGCAGCAGGACTTTTTGCCGTTCACACAGCAGGGGAACAGCTGACATTACTGAACCCCAGTAACACGGGAGCAAGTGTAGACTGTGCTAACAGCACTTCCGAGAAACAACTGGCGGTGTTGTAACCCAGGGATGAGAAGAGAACATGGTGGAGGCAGCAGGACTTTTTGCCGTTCACACAGCAGGGGAACAGCTGACATTACTGAACCCCAGTAACACGGGAGCAAGTGTAGACTGTGCTAACAGCACTTCCGAGAAACAACTGGCGGTGTTGTAACCCAGGGATGAGAAGAGAACATGGTGGAGGCAGCAGGACTATTTGCCGTTCACACAGCAGGGGAACAGCTGACATTACTGAACCCCAGTAACACAGGAGCAAGTGTAGACTGTGCTAACAGCACTTCCGAGAAACAACTGGCGGTGTTGTAACCCAGGGATGAGAAGAGAACAGGTGGAGGCAGCAGGACTTTTTGCCGTTCACACAGCAGGGGAACAGCTGACATTACTGAACCCCAGTAACACAGGAGCAAGTGTAGACTGTGCTAACAGCACTTCCGAGAAACAACTGGCGGTGTTGTAACCCAGGGATGAGAAGAGAACATGGTGGAGGCAGCAGGACTTTTTGCCGTTCACACAGCAGGGGAACAGCTGACATTACTGAACCCAGTAACACGGGAGCAAGTGTAGACTGTGCTAACAGCACTTCCGAGAAACAACTGGCGGTGTTGTAACCCAGGGATGAGAAGAGAACATGGTGGAGGCAGCAGGACTATTTTGCCGTTCACACAGCAGGGGAACAGCTGACATTACTGAACCCCAGTAACACAGGAGCAAGTGTTAGACTGTGCTAACAGCACTTCCGAGAAACAACTGGCGGTGTTGTAACCCAGGGATGAGAGAGAGAACATGGTGGAGGCAGCAGGATATTTTGCCGTTCACACAGCAGGGGAACAGCTGACATTACTGAACCCCAGTAACACAGGAGCAAGTGTTCACTGTGCTAACAGCACTTCGAGAAACAACTGGCGGTGTTGTAACCCAGGGATGAGAAGAGAACAGTGGTGGAGGCAGCAGGATTTTTGCCGTTCACACAGCAGGGGAACACAGCTGACATTACTGAACCCCAAACACATCAGCGATGTTTCATCTGTGCTAACACTTCGAGCAACAACTGGCGTGTTGAAGCCCAGGGTCAAGGAGGGTGTAGGCAGAGGCCTAGTATGAGACGTTTGAAGTTGAAGTTGTAGTTAGCAGCAGTAATTTTTGCCAGACACACAGCAGGGGAACAGCAGGCGTTACTGAACCCCACAAACACATCAGCGATTGTTTTCATCTGTGCATCTAACACTTCTGAGCAGCAACTGGCGCTGTTGAAGCCCAGGGTCAAGGAGGGTGTAGGCATAAAATATTGAGTTATTGCCTTGTTACGTGGCCATTGCAAATGTATGTACTTCAAACAAGAATAAATGAAGTTTTACTACAACAATAAAATGATAAATTTCAATTACAAGAATATAAAAATATTTATACTTGACAGTCCTCTGTGGTTGATAACGTTTAATGGCTAACTGAAAATATGGTAACAAATTCAAAGCTTTCGAGACTACTCAGGTGTCTTCATCAGGCTAAGAGTAAAGCCAAAAATGAAGAATCACATATTTCTACACACAACAGGACACAGGAATAGCTAAGACAAGTGAGGGAGGGACAAGTGAGGGGAGACCGGCAACAAAAAGGAGAACAAGGATGAATTATCAGCACCACACAATCACAGATAAATTAATGAATTTAGCTGTGGCAAAAGACTTTTGTATGCCCGGTCATAGCATCATGGATATGGAATTACTGTTATTAAAATATAACTTCAAATATGAGAAACGTACAAAGGTTTCAGAATATAAGCTCATCATGACCTTTGACACTGTTAGTGATGGAATGAATAGATCACATGGATTTATGTCATTCTATATCAATTAAGGAATCTGCGTCTATGCCCTTCCAGGGTCATGAAAACCCCAAAAAATACGCCAATGAGAGGGCAATCAAACTTTCTATCCTTATCTAGGAACTGTTCGAATATTTATGTTCATCCCTGTGAGATAATGACAGTTCTGATACACGTCACTTACTTGTCTTACCTATTGCACTATTCCTGTGTCCTGTTGTGTATAGAAATATGTGATGCTTAATTTTTTTAGTTAGTCTTTCCCTGATGAAGAGACGTGAGTAGCCTTGAAAGCTTGCAATTTGTTTCCATCTTTTCAGTTATCCATTAAAAGGTATCAACCACTGCTGACTCTGAAGTCTAAATATTTTTCTATCTACTGGCTAACACGGTACAAAGATACACATGTTTTCTAATTTCAAGAAGGAAAAATAAAGAAAATACAAATATAAACGCATATATGCACATGCCAAAAATAAATGGAACAACACAACACCCAAAAAATTGGTAACAAAATATAGTGTTGTAAATTTAATAATAAAAGTAAATTTTTTTTTTATGAATAATGCTTAAGGAACGCAATGTTAAACCATAACATAGTGAAGACAATGGATTTTGTAATAGTCACTCATCATCATCATCGCAAATTTTATGTGACAGTCACAGACAATTCAATTATTTAAGTTCATAAAATCGTAACTTTCTATAGCATGTATGACATGTCCAGCATGGACTCATCAATGTGATTGATGACACAATAATGTACAATAAAAAATAAGCATTTAAAAAACATTAGGCATTGTTTGTCACAATTTAAGTGTGTGCCTGCAAGTGTAGGTGAAACAAAGGCTACGGATAGCAAAGGTATATTCTATGTCTGTATCACACAGTGGACAGCCTCTGATGGGTAATGCCGATGTTATACTGTACGTCAATAAAGTCTGCGGCTGAAATCATGCATTTTTTGCTTGTAGAGTGTTGAAGAGGGTAAAAGAATGTCTGGTTGCGCAAAGCTTTATCCGTCAACACTACCTTCCTACTGTCACGCGTAGGGTAGGGTAGCGTGTGGCAATTAGCTGACTATCAAATGTGAGGTTAGGCTGCGTTATTGCGCACTAGGGACGCCAAAAAAAAAGTACAGCAGTAATAATTTAATGTGTAATACTACACCTATGACAAACCAAAAAATTACGTTCCCTCTTTAACAATGTACAAGACTAACAAGCCTAATGGTTGACACTGACTTAATTGAGATACAGTATTACATCAACATTGTCCATGAGTAACTATGCACTGTGATACCTATATACCAGTATTAATTTATATCTCTTGTGGTTGTTTCAACAGCACTTGCAGGTATAAGTACCTATTGTCAGTATGCATGATGCACTTTCTAGATGTAATAATTTATTATTGGACATTATTACCATGTTTACATGCTGGCCATTTCATATATGGTGTTTGAAGTTACAGTTGGCATCAGTATGTGTATTTTATAATGTCTGTCATAAATAAAACTCGTGATGATGATGATGAGGATTTAATGATTCGTACATCCATTGACTGCATTATCTTACAGGTACAGATAAAGTTCCTTAAAAAGCATTAATTCATAAGTCTGAAATGTACTTTTATGCATTAATTTCAAAATGTGAAGAGTAGACTATGTTTTATTTTTTGTTACCATTTCTAATAGACATGTGCAGATATGCGCTGTGATGACAAATTATTATTTGTCCATATTTGTCATAAAAATTTATCATTCTAGGCCTGCAAAACTTCACAATTTCATGTTTTCAGCATAACAAGCAGGGTGACGGCTCTTCCCTATTTGGAGCATGTTGGTCATGTGTTTTTCTGTCCATGTGTCGGGAACAGGAGACTTCTTGCCGTTGACACAGCAGGGGAACAGCTGGCGTTACTGAACCCCACTAACAGTAGAGCTTGTGTTTTGTTCTGTGGACACGACACTTCTGAGCAGCAACTGGCAGTGTTGGAGCCCAGGGAGTAGAGTTCAGGTGGTAGAAAGATGAACATAACAGGAGACATGGATAACGTTGCGAACCAGTTATTTAATCTGAAAACGGACAGACAAATTCTGGCGAGATCCATGCCTTGTTCATTTTCAGAAAAGTAAGCCGGTCTACATTATCGGAGGATAGTCGCATGCGACGGTCTGTTAGTACACCACCTGCAGCACTAAAGACGCGCTCCGATAATACACTGGCAGCAGGGCAAGCCAGCACCTCCAATGCATACTGGCTAAGCTCTGGCCATGTATCCAGCTTAGAGACCCAAAACTTGAATGGGGAAGAGCCATCTGGGAGTACACTGAGAGGCAAAGCCAAGTAGTCTGTCACCATCTGACGGATACGTTGCCTCCCGCTGACTGGAGCCCTCTCGGATGGTGTAGACATTTGTGGCGCTGCCACAAACTTTGCCACATTTTGAACATACTGGTCTTTCCCTGTGCAGAGGCACTGCGTGTGCTCCCTCTTGTTGCAGAGCTCTCTACACTGCCTCGACGCACAGAGCTGCTTTGTAAAGCAGTAGCAGCAGCAGTGCTCTCGGCAGTAAGGTAGAACATTAGGGATTGCACCAGTGTGTCTTGGTACTCCCGCATTTTACGCTCCGGTTCAACGGTGTGATGAGGCTTTTGACGTTGTCCCGGTAGCGAGGGTCTAGGAGGGTGTACACCCAATAATCAGACGTCGTGAGAATGTGGGCGATGCGGCGGTCGTTTCTTAGGCACTGCAGCATGAAATCAACCATGTGCTGCAGACTCCCAACTGGCAAAGAAACGCTGTCCTCTGCAAGAGGCGTTATCTCTGCCTGCTCTGCATCACCCCACCCTCGCTCTACATACTGACTAGAGCGTTGTGTACCTCCCTCTGGAGCGATGTCTTCCTCCTCCATTGACTCCTCCTCCTCATCCTCCTCACAAAGTGAGCCCTGCCCAGCCCTTTGTGAGGAACCACGTTGCGCTGACTTTCCAGAAGGTGATGGAATTTGTGACTCCTCATCCTCCACCTCTTCCAAAACCTCATCCCTTATTGCTTGCAGTGTTTTTTGAAGCAGGCAGATAAGGGGGACAGTCAGGCTGACTAGTGCATCATCTGCACTCGCCATCCGCGTTGACTCATCAAACGCACGCAAAACGTGGCACATGTCCTTCATAGTGGCCCACTCATTAATGGTGAAGTGTGGACGGCGCAAATTGCGTGTTGATTGCGCCTGATGCAGCTGATACTCCATAACTGCTGGCTGCTGCTCACACAACCGCTCCAACATATGTAACGTTGAATTCCACCTGGTGGATACGTCACATATGATGCGATGTTCAGGAAGGCGCAATCTGCGTTGCAGAGCTGCAATGCGCGATCTGGCCATGCTGGAACGTCGCAAGTGAGCGCACTCTAGGCGGACCTTGTGCAGCAGTGCATCAAGATCCGGATAGTCCCTCAAAAAACTCTGCACGACCAAGTTGAGCACATGTGCCAGACATGGTATGTGAGTGAGGTTGCCAAGGCCCAGAGCTGCCACCAGATTTCGGCCATTGTCACACACTACCAAGCCTGGCTGGAGATTCGCTGGCAAAAACCACACGTCGCTCTCCTGCTTGATGGCATTCCAGACCTCCTGCGCTGTGTGGCTTCGATTCCCCATGGGAATTAATTTCAGAACGGCCTGTTGCCGTTTGGCCACGGCTGTGCTCATATCGGTCGCATCAGGTAAGCGTCCACGGGTCCATGTGGAGGTAGACCGTGACGGCTCCTGCAGCGATGATTCTGAGGAACTGGAGTAGGAGGAGGAGTCAATGTGGACAGACTTGATTCCGGCAATCCTTGGAGTTGGCAGAACACGTACAGCGCCACTCGCAAGATCTGTACCCGGCTCCACAACATTCACCCAATGGGCAGTGAGTGAAAGGTATCGTCCCTGGCCATGGGTACTGGTCCACGCATCGGTGGTCAGGTGGACCTTGCTACTGACGGCGTTTAGTAGCGCATGTTTAATTTTTGCCTCAACATGCTTTTGCAGACCAGGGACGGCTTGCCTGCTGAAATAAAATCGGCTGGGCACATTGTATTGTGGGACTGCCAATGCCATTAATTCACGGAAACTGTCAGTCTCCACCAGCCTGAATGACAGCATTTCAAGGGACAGGAGTTTTGCAATGCCAGCATTCAGAGCCTGTGCTCGTGGATGGTTTGCCGAGTATGGCCGTCTTTTATCCCATGCCTGTGCTACCGATGGCTGTTTTGTGGCCTGGGTGTGTGAGGATGACAGGGAACTTGCAGCTGTGGGTGGAATAACACTGTGTCTCTGGACAACAGTGACAGAGGTTCTTCCATGGCGATCCTTTGAGGAAGCCTTACCAGCTGTGTGTGAACTGGAGGAAGAGGCTCCAACAGGAGCTGAAGATGTAGGTGCTGCTGTAGGTTGGCCTACATCTCCAGTGTGTCTTTGTAACTCAACAAAGTGCTTTGACCGCACATGTTTCCACATATTTGTTGTATTAAGGTTACTGACACTTTTACCTCTTTTAATTTTTTGATTACACAGCTTGCATTTGACATAGCAAATATCATCTGCAACTGTATCAAAAAAGGACCACGCAGAGCAAGTCCTGGGAGCGCCCGGTTTGGCTGTTGTAAGAGAACTGCTCCGAACGGGTGCCAAACTGGAGGCTACAGGCAAGCGAGTCTGCAGCCTACCTCTCCCTACTGTTTGGACCGTTGGTGCAATCTCTTCCTCAGAGCTGCTCCCACCACCTTCCTGTTCCTCACGCCATGTTGGGTCTTGGACCTCATCATCTCCACCACTACCCTCTTCCAACACCTGCTGTTGTTGGGTGGTCTGGCCAGCACCATGCTCAACAGAAACTGGCAACTGAGTCTCATCATCATCAGATGCGTTCTGCGGTGTGCTGACCATCGGCACTGGCTCACCCGCCTCTTCAGATTCAGAGAGACACAGCTGTTGCGCATCACTGCATACTGCCTCTTCTTCACATTCCAGAATGCTGCTTGGCTGGGCCCCTGTTTCCAAGCCAACAGATTCTGAGAACAGAAGCAGAGACTCAGCTGGCTCCTGTACAGAGCTCTCTGACTGCCTGGGCAATTTGGCAGGCGGTGAAGAGACTGATGGTTGTTCAACAGTGCTGTGGTCCTGAGAGGAGGTGGAAGGTATTGAAGTCGATGCATTGGCTGCCATCCAACCAACAACGGCTTCAATTTGTTCTTCACGCAGCAGGGGGGTACGCTGAGCTCCTACAAAAGTGCGCATAAAGGAACGCTCACGGGGAAAACTGGTGGATGCTGTGTCACTGGGTGCGGCAGCAGCCACAGAATCCCCACGTCCTCTCCCTGCTGCAAATCCACGGCCTCGACCACGACCACGTGCCTTACTCACTGACTTCTTCATCTTGGTAGATTGATAAAGAAAGTCAGAAAAGTTAAGGCCTAAGTGTGGTTATTCCTCACAGACTACAGTGAACCCTGCAGACAACTGTTCAGTATCTGTGAAAGGCCCCTTTGTGTACTTCTATAGTGTTTGCAACCAATGTATTGTATACGGATGGAAGCGCGTCACACTAATAGATTAGATTTTTTCCACTAAAATGGAGCAGCACCAATTAGAGAAAAATGTGAAGGATGAGGCAGTGACACACGCTCAGCAGACTACAACCGGCAGTGGTTGAAGTACAAACTGGAGCGTAATCTGCACTCACAAAATGAAAAGCTCACAGACTACAGTGAACACTGAAACACAACTATTCACTATCTGTGAAAAGCTCCTTTGTGTACTTCTATAGTGTTTGCAACCAATGTATTGTATACGGATGGAAGCGCGTCACACTAATAGATTAGATTTTTTTCCACTAAAATGGAGCAGCACCAATTAGAGAAAAATGTGAAGGATGAGGCAGTGACACACGCTCAGCAGACTACAACCGGCAGTGGTTGAAGTACAAACTGGAGCGTAATCTGCACTCACAAAATGAAAAGCTCACAGACTACAGTGAACACTGAAACACAACTATTCACTATCTGTGAAAAGCTCCTTTGTGTACTTCTATAGTGTTTGCAACCAATGTATTGTATACGGATGGAAGCGCGTCACACTAATAGATTAGATTTTTTTCCACTAAAATGGAGCAGCACCAATTAGAGAAAAATGTGAAGGATGAGGCAGTGACACACGCTCAGCAGACTACAACCGGCAGTGGTTGAAGTACAAACTGGAGCGTAATCTGCACTCACAAAATGAAAAGCTCACAGACTACAGTGAACACTGAAACACAACTATTCACTATCTGTGAAAAGCTCCTTTGTGTACTTCTATAGTGTTTGCAACCAATGTATTGTATATGGATGGAAGCGCGTCACACTAATAGATTAGATTTTTTTCCACTAAAATGGAGCAGCACCAATTAGAGAAAAATGTGAAGGATGAGGCAGTGACACACGCTCAGCAGACTACAACCGGCAGTGGTTGAAGTACAAACTGGAGCGTAATCTGCACTCACAAAATGAAAAGCTCACAGACTACAGTGAACACTGAAACACAACTATTCACTATCTGTGAAAAGCTCCTTTGTGTACTTCTATAGTGTTTGCAACCAATGTATTGTATACGGATGGAAGCGCGTCACACTAATAGATTAGATTTTTTTCCACTAAAATGGAGCAGCACCAATTAGAGAAAAATGTGAAGGATGAGGCAGTGACACACGCTCAGCAGACTACAACCGGCAGTGGTTGAAGTACAAACTGGAGCGTAATCTGCACTCACAAAATGAAAAGCTCACAGACTACAGTGAACACTGAAACACAACTATTCACTATCTGTGAAAAGCTCCTTTGTGTACTTCTATAGTGTTTGCAACCAATGTATTGTATACGGATGGAAGCGCGTCACACTAATAGATTAGATTTTTTTCCACTAAAATGGAGCAGCACCAATTAGAGAAAAATGTGAAGGATGAGGCAGTGACACACGCTCAGCAGACTACAACCGGCAGTGGTTGAAGTACAAACTGGAGCGTAATCTGCACTCACAAAATGAAAAGCTCACAGACTACAGTGAACACTGAAACACAACTATTCACTATCTGTGAAAAGCTCCTTTGTGTACTTCTATAGTGTTTGCAACCAATGTATTGTATACGGATGGAAGCGCGTCACACTAATAGATTAGATTTTTTTCCACTAAAATGGAGCAGCACCAATTAGAGAAAAATGTGAAGGATGAGGCAGTGACACACGCTCAGCAGACTACAACCGGCAGTGGTTGAAGTACAAACTGGAGCGTAATCTGCACTCACAAAATGAAAAGCTCACAGACTACAGTGAACACTGAAACACAACTATTCACTATCTGTGAAAAGCTCCTTTGTGTACTTCTATAGTGTTTGCAACCAATGTATTGTATACGGATGGAAGCGCGTCACACTAATAGATTAGATTTTTTTCCACTAAAATGGAGCAGCACCAATTAGAGAAAAATGTGAAGGATGAGGCAGTGACACACGCTCAGCAGACTACAACCGGCAGTGGTTGAAGTACAAACTGGAGCGTAATCTGCACTCACAAAATGAAAAGCTCACAGACTACAGTGAACACTGAAACACAACTATTCACTATCTGTGAAAAGCTCCTTTGTGTACTTCTATAGTGTTTGCAACCAATGTATTGTATACGGATGGAAGCGCGTCACACTAATAGATTAGATTTTTTTCCACTAAAATGGAGCAGCACCAATTAGAGAAAAATGTGAAGGATGAGGCAGTGACACACGCTCAGCAGACTACAACCGGCAGTGGTTGAAGAACTAACTGGAGCGTAATCTGCACTCACAAAATGAAAAGCTCACAGACTACAGTGAACACTGAAACACAACTATTCACTATCTGTGAAAAGCTCCTTTCTGTACTTCTATAGTGTTTGCAACCAATGTATTGTATACGGATGGAAGCACGTCACACTAATAGATTAGATTTTTTTCCACTAAAATGGAGCAGCACACAATTAGAGAAAAATGTGAAGGATGAGGCAGTGACACACGCTCAGCAGACTACAACCGGCAGTGGTTGAAGAACTAACTGGAGCGTGATCTGCACTCAAAAAATCAAAACCTCACAGACTGCAGTGAACACTGAAACACAACTGTCCACAATCTGTGAAAAGCTCCTTTCTGTACTTCTATAGTGTTTGCAACCAATGTATTGTATACGGATGGAAGCGCGTCACACTAATAGATTAGATTTTTTTCCACTAAAATGGAGCAGCACCAATTAGAGAAAAATGTGAAGGATGAGGCAGTGACACACGCTCAGCAGACTACAACCGGCAGTGGTTGAAGAACTAACTGGAGCGTGATCTGCACTCACAAAATCAAAACCTCACAGACTGCAGTGAACACTGAAACACAACTGTCCACAATCTGTGAAAAGCTCCTTTCTGTACTTCTATAGTGTTTGCAACCAATGTATTGTATACGGATGGAAGCACGTCACACTAATAGATTTGATTTTTTTCTAATATAATGGAGCTGCACCAATTCCACTAAATAAAATAAAAAAAAAAAGAGTCAGTGACACGTGCAGATGCCTACAAACAGTGGTGGATGCAGAGCAAACTGCAGCGTCACCTGCACTGTCACACACACACCTTGCACAGAGCTGTTAAAACAACACTGGCAAAATGAAGCTTTACACAGCGGTTGGTAAACTAGCCTGCCTCAAGCACAGTAGTACACAAAATCGCAATATCTAACTGTCCCTCAGAGTGAGCAGAGTAGCGTTCTGTCCCTTACTGAGTTCACAGCACAGTGACGCTAAAATGGCTGCGGCGCCTTTTATAGTGCATTCTGACATCATTTCAGCAGCCAATCACAGCCATGCCATTAGTTAAGATGACCGCAGCATTACAGGATGTGCCCACACTTCGTAGGATTCCTCATTGGCTGACTAAAATCACATTGCCTCTCAAAGAATTATGGGAACTTCCGATTCCGGTATACGATATTGAAAAAGTATCGGAATTAAGTATCGGAATTCCGATAACGCGAATATCGGCCGATACCCGATACTTGCGGTATCGGAATGCTCAACACTACCGTCCACTCTTCCCACCAGCAGGGGAGAATGTAAAAGAGTGCAGTGCATGCGCTGTGAGAGCTCAGAAGCCTCCAGTCAGCTGTAGGGAGAGCAGCTCGTTGGCGCGTGACTAAGTGTGCAAATCACACATGTGCTTTGTGGTGCCAAACTGAATTCTTGCCCCGAGTGCCAGAAAACCTAGATACACCTCTGACTGACGGACTGGACGTCATCACTGCAGCAATGGAGGGCAATGGAGCTGTCGGGGAATTGAAGCAGTCGTCAGAGAATGATGACACTTGTGCAGAACATTGCAGCAGTTCACTATTCTGGACCGAGCATCGGAATTTCCCATATCTGGTGCCTAATGTTTAGTAATGGAAGTTTCACGTGATCTGGGGGAATTGCAGCGATCGCACAAGGGCAGAAAAGGCTTCCGAATTAAGAAAATGGCACAATAAAAAAGTCTAGCTCTAATTTATTTGGGGCCAACACCGTGAATTATTACCATAGGGAAAGGCAGCGCCTGGAAGGGAAACAGTCAACCTCAAACCTTCCTACAAAGCCATTTATTAGAACAATAGGATGATCGCAGGTTCTTCTACTGATCGGATTTATTAAAAAAATTAATATATATATAAAATTCAGAAAAGCTCACTCCTATCCTCCCAGGGCAACGATCGTGTCTAAATTCCCTATCTGTGCGTGAACAGAGGAGATCTCTGCACAACTTCTGCTTTCTTTCCATAGTGATATTATGACGTCTCAGCATGTGGAAAATAGCGTGAAAAAAACTCTTGATTTTCAGATCTTGGGTGACAAATTCACCCTCAATCACATGGAAGAAGGTGTGCGGTCATCCCGGCAAGACAGAAGAAAAAGAAAGAACACGTAATATCGATAGTATTCATAATAACCAAGGAGGGACCTAGAATAAAGACACCTCAGTCCAGGATACAGGGACAGTATAACAGTATATATTCTTGTACATAGGGCAGTATTATAACTATATTCTTGTAGATAGGAGCAGTATTATAGTAGTTATATTCTTGTACATAGGAGCAGTATTATAGTAGTTATATTCTTGTACATAGGAGCAGTATTATAGTAGTTATATTCTGCTCATAGGGGCAGTATAAGTAGTTATACTGTAATGGCAGTATTATAGTATTATCTTGTACATAGGAGCAGTATTATAGTAGTTATATTCTTGACATAGGAGCAGTATTATAGTAGTTATATTCTTGTACATAGGGGCAGTATTATAGTAGTTATATTCTTGTACATAGGAGCAGTATTATAGTAGTTATATTCTTGTACATAGGAGCAGTATTATAGTAGTTATATTCTGGTATATAGGGGCAGTATTATAGTAGTTATATTCTTGTACATAGGGGCAGTATTATAGTAGTTATATTCTTGTACATAGGAGCAGTATTATAGTAGTTATATTCTTGTACATAGGAGCAGTATTATAGTAGTTATATTCTTGTACATAGGGGCAGTATTATAGTAGTTATATTCTTGTACATAGGGGCAGTATTATAGTAGTTATATTCTTGCACATAGGAGCAGTATTATAGTAGTTATATTCTTGTACATAGGAGCAGTATTATAGTAGTTATATTTGGTATATAGGAGCAGTATTATAGTAGTTATATTCTTGTACATAGGAGCAGTATTATAGTAGTTATATTCTTGTACATAGGGGCAGTATTATAGTAGTTATATTCTTGTACATAGGGGCAGTATTATAGTAGTTATATTCTTGTACATAGTAGCAGTATTATAATAGTTATATTCTTGCACATAGGGGCAGTATTATAGTAGTTATATTCTTGCACATAGGGGCAGTATTATAGTCGTTATAGTCTTGTACACATCATTTGGTTTTCAGTAGTTGGTAGCATTGTGGTAATTCCTGATGTCTTAGTGTGTTTATCGTTTATAGACTTTCTCTTTCCGCTCTCGCTGTGGTTTTTCTCTTTCTTCTACATTTAGTTCCCGCACTTGTTTCGTGTCATATATTTAGTATATGGATTGTGTGGTTTGGGGGAGCACATTTGATCTGTTTTTTAAACCTCCATCTTCTCATGAAGCGTCTCTCCTTTGCTCGGCGCCGCTCGCTCGGCAGAGGTCACCTTCTGTAGATAATCGTTAGTCTGCAGGGTTATAAATACCGCCTGCACTGAGTTGCTCTCTTGGACTCCGTCCAGCACTAATTGCTTGTAATGTGAGTCTCTTACAGCCAAATCAGATCATGGTGGATTATGAGGGTGTGACGACTTATACAAACAGCACATTGTCCCTGTCATTATTACACAAGAATTGCTGAGTATCAGAGCGGGGTGGCGTCCTCCCTGCCGGACACAATGTATCACGGAACTCGTTCTCACATCGCCGTAGATTTATCTTTCGCTCTTTTAAGGCCGGGGTCACACTAGCGAGTGCAATGTATTTCTATGCAGCTGAACGCTCCTGTCCGAGCGCCGGCGGCACTGCCGGGTATTGAGAGACTCGCGCGAGTTTCTCGCATTGCACTCGCACGTGTGACCCCGGCACTCGCACGTGTGACCCCGGCCTTACTCTCTACAGATCTCAGTCTGGCATATAAGAAGTTTAGTAAAAGTTCTTGTCTTCAGGTCTCACATTTTCTCACTGATCGATATGTAGAGTCTGGAATCAGTTTATGATAAATTACTGGTGACGGATCCGGGTTATAAGGAAACTTTGATTCATGATGACGGAACGAGGAATGGACAGACCAATGCAGACTTCAGCTTTCAGCAGAATCACCGGCACTCAGATATTAATAATAATGAGCAGTGTTACTTGTCACATTTAGCAACAAATATCCGCACCATCACAGCTGCTCTTCTGTGCGCTCATTATGGTCCCTCCACAGCATGAGCCTGCAGCTGCGGCACAGACTCTTCAGCAGCAAGGAGTGTCTGTTTCTAAACTGTTTATGGCCAATTTGGACGATATCGGGCTGCCTGGTGTAATAAAGAATCCTAAGGACCAGATGAGATGAACGGTTTTTATTATCACAGCGCGTATCAACACTGGACAAGCGTATTATTCAAGTGAGAAAAAGAATTGCACAGTAAGTGTTCAAGGGCAGGGCGCTGAAAAAGGCTGGAGGTGTGACTGAGACTGAACAAATCGCCCACAAAGAATGTGAAAAAAGGAGGAGTTAGGGGGAGCGGGAGGGCGAGGACATTGAGAAGGGGACTAATAATAGGATTGCAAAGGGGATAGGGAAAAAAATGAAAAAAATAAAATATCATATAAGGAAAAAAGAGAGTAAAGGCAAAAGAACGATAGGAAAGAAAAAAATATAATCAGCAAAGAAATTAGATGAATAGAAAACAAAAAAAAAAGAGGATAGATTGGAGGAGTGCTGGGCGGGGATCGATCCTGTGCAGTGATAGGAAAAAATAAGGGGAGGAGAGTGAAGTTGTAAGGGGGTGAACAGGAACAGTGTCATCGGCTCGAGATACGCTCTGGAGCCGGAACTATCGGGGCCGTCATCACTGTTGCAGGGGGGTGACTTGTCTGTGTGGAGAGAGCCTGAGCACCTGACAGAAAGGGGCGTGGAGGCTTAAAAGGGGTGGAGCGCGGGAAGAGAGACACTTGGCGGGAAGGCGATGACAGCGCAGGAGGAAGGTTGACTCCCTCTCCGCTACTCCGATTGCTAACGCCACTGATGCCAGCTCTTTACAGACTGACCGACTCCTGCAGCCACTACGGGATGTCTCTGCACGAATTCGGCCCATGACGTACAGTACAGCAGTCATCTTTTCCTGAACCTCGTGATCCTGTGCGAAGTCTTGTCACTCCTATGGCCTGTACGGCTTTGTGCTCCTGGTGTACTGCGTCACTCCCGAGGAACCAGCAGAAGGTACTGTATTCTTGCTCAGGCGGACCCAAGATCAACGGACCCAAGGCCAACAGACCCAAGATCAACGGACCCAAGGCCAACAGACCCAAGATCAACGGACCCAAGGCCAACAGACCCAAGATCAATGTACCCAAGGCCAACAGACCCAAGATCAATGGACCCAAGGCCAACAGACCCAAGATCAATGGACCCAAGGCCAACAGACCCAAGATCAACGGAGCCAAGGCCAACAGACCCAAGATCAACAGACCCAAGGCCAACAGAGCTGGATACTTCGGCTCGGTCAGGAGACCGTGCATTTCGTTCCTACGCAGCAGAACCAGAGACTTTGTACACTGATTGCGACGCCGTCGGGAGTTATTCCAACCGTTCCCCAACAAGGACTCCAATCGATAAGTCATTACTTTCATTTCCCCCGTCTCATGTTGTTTATTGTGTAGCTGTTGATGAGAGTCCAGTACTTTATCTGCTTAACCATCTCCCTGTGTGGAGATTTTCTCCCAATACTTATTCTGAAACTTTTTTTCTCATTAAATCCTTGTTAACCCCTTCTCTGCCTCTTGTTGTTTACTGCATCCGACGAACCTTTATAAGTGAATGGAATGAGCTATTGGGAGGAATGAGGGAGAGGAGATGACATGAAACCTGTGATGAGCACTAACAGGACAAGTCACAGAGGCAGGAATAGGGGAGAGGGAAGAGTGAAACAGAAAAAATAGTGAAATAAAAGAAACAAAATGATAAAGGTGAAAATCGTAAGAGGAAGGGTAAAGTGCCTTCATTTCAAGGAGAGCTATTGTGTGTGAAATAGCTCCATGCAAAGCCGTGAAGGATGGGACATTGGAGATGACATTCGCGAGTCCACTGCAGAAAGGTTACTGACACGGATTCTCAGACGGGACTGATTTGGAGACTGATTTTATCAGTCTGGATATATGGGGTACTCGGATAGGCACATGTTCAGACGTGACTTCAGATTCAGGACTGGCCACACAAGGACCAGGGACTTCAGATTCAGGACTTGCCACACAAGGACCAGGGACTTCAGATTCTGGACTTGCCACACAAGGACCAGGGACTTCAGATTCATGACTGGCCACACAAGGACCAGGGACTTCAGATTCAGGACTGGCCACACAAGGACCAGGGACTTTGGGTTCAGGACTGGCCACACAAATACCAGAAACTTTGGGTTCAGGACACTGACTACACCAGAATCAAGGGACCTTGCAACGAATTAGAAGACTACCACACTACCTAATGATTTACTTTGTTGCTTGGCACATCTTGTTGCGTTTTAAACAAGATGTCTCCCAGCCAGAGGCATAGCTAGGGTTTTGGTTCAGAGAGGTGAAACTTCTGAGTGGCCCCTATCCAGGTAACTTTGATTACAACTGGGTGACGCACCCTAATAGTGGAGGAGAACCTCAGCAGATGACCGCGCTGTGACTGAAAATAATCTATATATAAAGACCAGCACTGATATTACCGAAATATGGGCAGTGGTAGATACCAGTCCTGCATAACATATAAGAGATCACTGCACAGTTATAGATGGTGACTTACCGCTGACGTTCTTTCTGGTG
>JARQOD010001898.1:0-54010 GCA_033576555.1 Oophaga sylvatica | reverse complement strand
TAATGCACTCCCCATAGGCAGACTTTATATAGTGTAATGCACCCCTCATAGGTAGACTCTATATAATATAAAGCACCCTGATAAAAAAATACAGTATTCACCTCTCCTCCTTGTTCCTCTGCTGCTCTTAGTGCCCGCACATCACCGGACAGCAGGAGCCAAGTAGTGATGTCATCGCGACCCCCTGAGGGAGTGATGATGGTAGAGGGATCATGTAGCTCTCACTCTCATTAATGGGGTCAGCCGTATTGGCATCCAGCTGATACAGTTGAACTTGCGATGGCAGGCGGGGGGGTTCACTGCTGGCACTGGGCCCCCCTGCCTGCTTAGGGGCCCCATAGCAGCTGCGCGGCAGAGCAGGGAGATTGAGTGTCCCTGCTCTGCCGCAGAACGTAACTATAGGCGCGCTGCACATGCCGATACAGTTACAGTAGTGTAGCTCCAGGTGGGCCCCCTCAGAGCGTGGGGCCTGGGGTGACCGCCTCCTCTGTCCCCCCAGGTATTGGCTGGGAGACATCTTGCAGATGTACTCTATTACTAAATGCCTGCCAGCTATTGGCTGGGGGCATTTTACTATGTACGCGCTGCCCCTTTAAGAGCAGGGGAGCGTGCACGTGACGATGGGAGCTGCGGTGTGCATATAACCAGGGAGCAGAGAGCACACCGGGGATCTCGCCGCATGGCTGGGCCAGTGAGTATGTACTTGCATGTAGGTGGAAGGAGAGTCATGCAGGGGTGCAAGTAACAGCGTTACACTTGGTCCACAGGTACTTAAGTCTCTCGTTCTTTCGGTAGAGCTTTCACAAACTGATTCATCAGCCAAGCTTAATGTGGAGTGGTGGATGGGAGTTGCAAAGATGTTCTCGTTGGCCAACTTTTTTGGCTTCGGTGATGGGTCCTATTCCCGACTGTCCCATTCACACAGAAAGCATGGGGACTTCATGTATCATTCTTGCTGCCCAGTGAGAAGGGAGAACCTTTAGATCACCAAATATTGACCATCCTTGATCCTCATACTTGAAGGGGTATTTCCATCTCCAAGATCCTATCCTAATATATAGTAGGTGTAATAATAATAATAATATGAGCAAAAACTATACTACATTTCTAATTGGAATTATTTATTACTATTATTATTACACCTACTACATATTGGGGTAGGATCTTGGAGATGGGAATACCCTTTAAGTTTTTTGAGAGTAAAGTCTAAATTCTCATATCTTTTCTTCAAGTGCACAGAATGCCCTACAGACACTGACATACTCGCTGCCATAGCACAGTTTTCATACTTTTTTGGGATGAATCAATAACATTGTTTTCAATAATACATGTTTCCATCAGCCCAAGAACATCACTGAAATCACTAAAGCCCCGTCTTGAAAAAAGTATGGCCTTTTCTCTGCTCCTGTTCTTTGAAAAACTATTTCTAACCAATCTCATTACCCACAAATCATCCACCAAAGGTCTATCAAAGTGGTCAAAGTACGATGCAAGAAAAAGCAGAGAAAAAAACTGTATGTGATGGAGTTTTTTCGATATTTTACTAAGCGATAGAAAGTATAAAAATCATGTTACTTTTCATACCATTTTACCTTGACAGACCTGTGTACTTATGTAAATGTATAAAATTTGTGGTCTGAATGTTGAGCCCGCTGATCGACATTCGGGACCAGGAGGTGTGATGACACAGCACTTTATCTTAATTATCCAGACGTCTATTTTCAGCAATCCAGGAGGCCTAGACTGTTATCTATATGTTGACTTTTGAATTTATGCGTTTCTATCTTCGGTTGGCCAATGTTGACTCTTCTTGTAGGTTAAATTGATATTTATAAATCGATGAATGGTTGTTATTTACCTCTTATACCAGCTCCTACAGTTTATTGTATTGTTATCTTTGCAAGACAGTGATGCAGGGTTATTAAACAATGAATGTTTTCTTAATATGTTGAGTGACCATCTTGCAGGTCTTGTGGCTTGTTGACATGCAAAACAGAGGAATAAAAAACTATGCAAACTGATTAGGCAAACAATGTGGGTTAATCTCATCACGTCATCCTCTTGAACTCTGGATGCTGGCTTGAAGGCAAACAATTGTGAGCTATATAAAGGGGATATGCCTCTGTAAAGATATATCCAAGAGATCCAAGAAGTCCAAGAGTTCCAGAGATACAAAGAACCAGAGACTCTTTACAAAACCACAGCCAGGAACACTCTACAGGATAGCTGCCAGATCACGGCTCCATCACGAGAGACACAGATTTCACATTCTACAGAATGCCAACTTAGGGGACCACGGCCTCGGCTGAAAGAACACAGATCTGCTCCATTGACATCACTGAAACCCATGGACATGTTTGGGGACATCAGGATGTGGACCCACCGGTCACTTGAACCCATGGATACGTTTAGAATAGTCAGGATTTGGACCCACTCATCACCTGAGCCCCATTGATACATTTGGGAGAGCCAAGATTAGGAACCACCGGTCGCTTGGCTCCATGGAGATGTTCGGAGAAGAAAGGTTGTGACCCTCCCTGTACCTCAATTGACTGTCATCTTCCTACGCTTGTCGTTACCTCCTCTCTGTGCGTGTCACAGGTGGGGTAGTCAGCCCTGGAAGCTCTGAAGTCACAGCTGCTCTTATCTCGGTGAGTCAGCGGATGGGTGAGACTCTGTAATTTGCACCGTCTTGGGTATTTTGCTGGAACTGTTCTATTTGTTATTTGCCTGTTTTTTGAAGTAGTATTATGCCCACAATAGGAGAGCAGGCATTTATTGGGATGAGCCCTTGTCCATGAGGTTTCGGCTAGCAGACAAGAGCGCCCATTAAACCCCCGTTTCTCAACAGGAGGGTAGAACTTTCTCTTTAGGGCAGATTGGATCAAGCATTATGGCTGTGCCTATACCCCTCCTGTCACGATCTCCACTCTGTTCCTGTCTGATATGTTTCTTTGTGTATTGGTTGTTGGGTTTGTGCTGAAATCATCTGTGTTCACTTTCCTTGACTAGTCTTCTACTTAAGCAGGCTAACTTCTCCCCCCCAGTGTCAATCGTACACTTGCTGTTGCCTGTGTAACATTAATTCCTCTGTGCTCTGGGCCTGACACAGCTTGACTTGATTTCCTACCAAGACGTTGACCCTTTGCTTGTGACCTGACTTCTCCTGTGCCTGCTGCCTGCAAACTGTTTTGTCTTTGCGACTTTCCTGACCTCAGCTCGTAAATTGGATTTAGTCTCTGACTTCCCTTTGTCGTACTGCGCCATTTCCTGGACCTGACCTCAGATTATTGAGTCGCCTCCAAGGGCCGTGGGGTACTCGGTACCGAGCCTATTGACCTCTATGGGGAATGTCACGGCAGGTACGACCCGGTCCATGGCCCTGGGCGCTCACCAAAAAGGGGGATATATTTACAGGGGATAAAGTCTATGTAGTGATTCATGATGCCACCTGTAGTGTCTGGCCAGGTTGACCAGCGCTGCTGTGCAGGTCCTCTGAAAGTGATGGTATTATGCAGCTAGTTGGTAGGCCTCCTGTTATGTTTCGGTAGCTGAGGAGTGCAGGTAAAAAAGGAAATACACCAGAGCAGTTGGAATCTATGAGATTGCAGTACCCTGACTAACCACCACAACTAGAGGCAGCCGTGGAGCGTTCCTACGTTGGTCCTAGACGCCTCGTCACAGCCTGAGAAACTAACTACACCTAAAGATAGAAAGAGGAAAGCTATCTGCCCCGGAGCAGATCCCCAAAGAACATAGAAAGCCCCCAAACATGTAATGGCGGTTAGACAAGAGGAAATACTGACACAGACAGAAAATAGTATGAGCAAACGTTGGGGCCCAAACTACTTAAATAGAAAAGGATAGGAAGGGCACTTACTGCAATCCCAAAAAACCCTGAAAAGCACCAACTCTACTAATTTCAAAAACACCTGAGATCACACGACCTCTACCACCTAAATTAGTTCTCTGGTGTAACAAAATCAAAACAGCAGCCACCTGATTCCCAATCCTCACAATCTTCACTGCACAGTCCAGTACCACTTGTAACCACCAGAGGGAGCCTCAGCTCAGAACTCATTTCAAGTCCATTCACAACAGTACCCCTCCCTTGAGGAGGGGTCACCGAACCCTCACCTGAGCAACCAGGTTCGTCAGGATGAGTTCTATGATACGCACGGATGAGTCTCCTAGCATGGATGTCCGAAGCAAACACCCAAGAATTGTCTTCCTGACCATAACCTCTCCACTTAACCAAATACTGGAGTTTCCGTCTAGAAAAACGAGAATTCAAAATTTTCTCAACCTCAAACTCCATATTGCCCTCAACCAGAACAGGGTCAGGAGGCAAAGCAGTAGGAACCACTGGCTCAACAAACCTCTTCAACAAGGACTTGTGGAACACATTATGGATCTTAAATGTCCCTGGAAGAAGCAAACGAAAAGAAACAGGATTAAGAATCTCCATGATCTTATAAGGTCCAATGAACCTAGGCTTAAATTTAGGAGATGCCACTCTCATAGGAATATTTTTGGAGGACAACCAGACCAAGTCCCCCACTTTAAACCGAGGACCATCAGTCCTATGCCGGTTAGCAAACCGCTGGGCCCTCTCCTGAGAGAGGGACAACCTCTGCACTACCTGGTCCCAAATCTGTTGCATACGCTCCACAACAGAGTCAACACCTGGACAGACAGAAGCCTCCGTCTGTCCCGAAGAAAATCGAGGGTGAAACCCAGAATTACAGAAAAATGGAGACATCAAAGTGGCAGAGCTAGCCCTATTATTAAGAGCAAACTCAGCCAAAGGCAAAAAAGAGACCCAGTCATCCTGATCAGCAGACACAAAGAATCTTAGATAATTCTCCAATGTCTGATTTGTTCTCTCAGTTTGACCATTGGTCTGAGGATGAAACGCCGAGGAGAAAGACAATTGAACACCAAGTTTAGAACAAAAGGTCCTCCAAAATCTGGAAACAAACTGGACTCCTCTGTCAGACACAATGTTCTCAGGAATGCCGTGCAAACGAACCACGTGCTGAAGGAACAAAGGTACCAATTCAGAGGAGGAAGGCAACTTAGGTAATGGCACAAGATGTATCATCTTGGAAAACCTATCACAAATCACCCAGATGATGGTCATTCTCTGAGAAACAGGGAGGTCGGAAATGAAATCCATAGAGATATGGGTCCATGGTCTCTTGGGTACAGGCAATATCATCAACAAACCACTAGAGCGGGAGCAAGGCTTGGAGCGAGAGCAAGTCCCGCAGGACTGCACAAATTCCCTGACATCACGAGACAAGGTAGGCCACCAAAAGGACCGACTAACCAAGTCTCTGGTACCAAAAATTCCGGGATGACCGGCCAACGCGGAACAATGAATCTCAGACATCACACTCTTTTTCCACTGGTCCGGGACAAACAATTTCCCAACAGGGCAGCGCTCGGGCCTATCCTCCTGACACCCCTCCAGAGCCAGTCTCAAATTGGGCGAGATGGCGGAAAGAACTACACCTTCTTTCAAAATAACAGAAGGATCAGATACCTCAGGAGAGTCCGCAAGGAAACTCCTTGAAAGGGCATCCGCCTTAACATTCTTAGTGCCAGGAAGAAAGGAAACCACAAAATTAAAACGTGTGAAAAACAAGGCCCACCTGGCCTGTCTAGGATTAAGTCGCTTGGCAGATTCCAGATAAACCAGATTCTTATGGTCAGTAAGGACCACCACCTGATGTTTGGCTCCCTCCAGCCAATGTCTCCACTCTTCAAAAGCCCACTTCATGGCCAATAACTCCCGATTACCCACATCATAATTACGTTCAGTAGGAGAAAATTTTGGGAGAGAAAAAGGCACAAGGGTTACTTTTAGAGGTCTCTGGATCTCTTTGGGACAAAACGGCACCTGCCCCAATTTCAGAGGCATCAACCTCCACCTGAAATGGCAGAGAAACATCAGGCTGCCGTAGAACAGGAGCAAAGTGAATCTCTGCTTAAGTTCCTGAAATGCAGAGACTGCCTCAGGAGGCCAATTCACCACATCAGAACCCTTTTTGGTCAAATCAGTTAATGGTTTAACAATAACCGAGAAATTACCAATAAATTTACGATAAAAATTGGCAAAACCCAAAAATCTTTGAAGAGTCTTTAATGAAGTAGGTTGGACCCAATCACAGATGGCCTGAACCTTGACCGGGTCCATTTCAATAACAGATGGGGACAAAATGAATCCCAAAAATGAGATCCTCTGTACGCCAAAAAGACACTTTGATCCCTTCACATACAGAGCATTCTCTCTCAAAATCTGGAATACAGTTCGAACATGTTTCACATGAGAGTCCCAGTCATTGGAAAAAATCAAGATATCATCCAAATAAACAATCAGAAATTTATCCACAAAATCCCTGAAAATGTCATTCATGAAGGACTGGAAGACAGAAGGAGCATTAGTGAGCCCAAAGGGCATCACAAGGTACTCAAAATGCCTCTCAGGGGTGTTAAATGCCGTCTTCCATTCATCCCGTGCTTAATGCAAATAAGGTTATATGCCCCCCTGAGGTCAAGCTTGGTAAACCAAGTAGCGTTTTTCACCCTGGAAAACAGGTCAGAAATCAAGGGTAACGGGTATGGATATTTCACAGTAATATTGTTCAAAAGACGATAATCAATACACGGCCTTAATGAACCATCCTTTTTGGCCACAAAGAAAAAACCGGCACCTAGGGGTGAAGAGGATGGTCTGATATGACCTTTCTCCAATGACTCCTTGATATAAGACCGCATAGCGTCATGTTCAGGTACAGACAAGTTAAAAAGGCGACCTTTAGGGAATTTACTACCAGGCACTAATTCAATAGCGCAGTCATAGCTCCTATGGGGAGGCAAGGATGCAGATTTACTTTCGCTAAACACATCAGAAAAATCAAACAAAAAGTCAGGAACATCCTGAGCCTGGGGGGAGGCAGAAAAAACAGGAGTGTTGGTATTAACACATTGGCAGCCCCAACTGGTTACAGACACAGATTTCCAATCCAAAACAGGATTATGAGACTGTAACCAAGGGAAACCCAGCACGATAATGTCATGCAGATTATACAGAACCAAAAATTTGCAGCTCTCCTGATGATCAGGTTCAACCCTCATTATCACCTGAGTAGAGAACTGAGGTTTATTCTCAGCCAAAGGGGTAGAATCGATTCCCAGTAGGGGAATAGACTTCTGTAGGGGTATCAAGGGAAACCCACAACGTTTAGCAAAATCAAAATCCATCAGGTTAATAGCTGCTCCCGAATCAACGAAAGCCTGAGCAGAAAATGAGGACAGAGAGCATATCAGAGTAACAGTTAATAAAAACTTAGTCTGAACACTACCCAAGACAACTGAGCGTGCAAAACGTCTTCCCCGCTTAGGGCAGACTGAAATAGCATGAGAGGCATCACCACAGTAGAAACATAACCCATTGCTCTTTCGAAACTCATGACGCTGTGTCCCAGAAACCACTCTATCACACTGCATGGATTCAGAAGCAGGTTCACAAGGCAACACTATTCCACGCATACTTCTCCGCTCACGCAAACGTCTGTCAATTTGAATCGCTAATGACATAGAATCATTGAGACCAGAGGGGACAGGGAATCCCACCATAACATCCTTTACATTATCTGACAGACCCTTCCGAAAAAGGGCTGCCAAAGCCTCGTCATTCCATTTGGTCAGGACTGCCCACCTACGGAATCTCTGACAGTATAACTCAGCGTCATCAAGCCCCTGATTTAATGCCAACAAGGCTTTTTCAGCTTGATCAGTGACATTAGGCTCATCGTACAATAACCCCAAGGCCTGAAAAAATGCATCAACATCACTCAAAACAGGATCCCCCGGTGTCAGGGAAAAAGCCCAATCCTGAGGATCGCCGCGCAGGAGAGAGAGGGACAATTTGAACCTGCTGCGCTGCGTTCCCTGAGGACTTAGATTTTAAGGCAAAAAACAATTTACAATTATTTTTAAAATTCAGAAACTTGGCTCGATCCCCCAAAAACAAATCTGGCATGGGAATCCTAGGTTCCACAACAGGCAACCTAGCAAGATAGGTAGCAATACTCCGAACCTCAGTGGCAAGCTGATCCACACGGCCAGACAACTGTGCAAACTCCATTGAGAGAAAAAATCCTCCCCAGCACCCAGAGATACAGAGGGAAAAAAAAAAATGCAACAAACAGAAAAATATCTCTGACAACTCTGACAACCTTTTTTTTTTTTCTTTCACAATATTTTCCCTTCTGTGAGTACCATTCAATTTTTTTATGGCCGGTGATACTGTTATGTTTCGGTAGCTGAGGAGTGCAGGTAAAAAGGAAATACACCAGAGCAGTTGGAATCTATGAGATTGCAGTACCCTGACTAACCACCACAACTAGAGGCAGCCGTGGAGCGTTCCTACGTTGGTCCTAGACGCCTCGTCACAGCCTGAGAAACTAACTACACCTAAAGATAGAAAGAGGAAAGCTATCTGCCCCGGAGCAGATCCCCAAAGAACATAGAAAGCCCCCAAACATGTAATGGCAGTTAGACAAGAGGAAATACTGACACAGACAGAAAATAGTATGAGCAAACGTTGGGGCCCAAACTATCTAAATAGAAAAGGATAGGAAGGGCACTTACTGCAATCCCAAAAAACCCTGAAAAGCACCAACTCTACTAATTTCAAAAACACCTGAGATCACACGACCTCTACCACCTAAATTAGTTCTCTGGTGTAACAAAATCAAAACAGCAGCCACTGAAAAAAACTGGAAAAAGCAAATGTACAAAACATAAGTGGCTGAACTAAACTGAGAGAGCAAAAGCCCCCGGAGGGGACCCTGAAGGCCCCCACAGAAGTGCAGGACAAAATGCAAAAATCAAGCACAAAAACAAAAAGAAGAAAATGTCTTATCTGTTAGCAGGAGATGCAGACACGACACAGCAGGCTACAAAGAAAACAGGAATCAAGGATTGAGACCAGAACAATTGATCACCGGCAACTCTGATGGGAAGGCGACTCCCTTAAATAAGACCAGTCAGTAACACCTGATTCCCAATCCTCACAATCTTCACTGGACAGTCCAGTACCGCTTGTAACCACCAGAGGGAGCCTCAGCTCAGAACTCATTTCAAGTCCATTCACAACAGCCTCCTACAGGTGAGGCTGTGCTCTTCAAGGGAAGGTAGATGTTATATATTTGAGGAATGGTGCTGATGAATGTAGCAGAGAGAGAGGTGTGCGTCGCTGAAATAATTCTAGGAAACAGTCCAAGTGCAGTTTCAGGGTTTTTACTCACAGTTCTGATATGCGCAGTACAGATGCCCGCCTGGTACTGTGTCCTCTGGGAGAGAGGTCCAGTAACCCCCAGGTAATTCGGTCACACTTGACCAGGACTCCGTTCTGTGTGTGTCCTTTCCTGGCCTTCTCTCTCTGTGCAATTCCACTCCTTTCTTCCTAGCACCTCACCACGCAGTCTCTCAGTCCAGAAACTGCGGACCCTGTCGGGTAACAGATTAATTCTGTGCGTCCATGGCCCTATATAGTTTCCTTCCTGGAGGTAGTGCTGGTAGTTAGTAGCAATGACCCGTAAAGTGATCACCACCGCCGGCTTACTAGCCGGGCCTGTAGGTTTCCCACTAGTCTAGGGGCTGGTCCCTGTTGGCCTGGTCCTGATAGGGCCACGAATGGAAAAGTGCGCTCTCCGTGCCCTTGGACCCTTTCTCTTGCTCTCCAGAAGCTCCTCAGTCTTCTTCTCTCTCTTAGAGGACGACCTCCTATCGGCTAGCTCTCCTCCCCACCTATACACCTAAGTGTTCTGCTTCCTTAACTTCTCTTCTCCTCTTACTTCTGCCTAAACTCCACCCATCCATACACCCCTTGCTAACCAGCCTGGTATGAGACCATCTTCCCATAGGGTCCGTCTGTTGTGAATGTGTTAGAAATTAATTCTGAGCAGAGGCTCCCTCTGGTGGTTACAAACAGTGCTGAACCATTCAATGAAGATTGTGAAGATTGGCAATCAGGAGTTACTGA
This sequence comes from Oophaga sylvatica, assembly GCA_033576555.1. Lineage (NCBI taxonomy): Eukaryota > Metazoa > Chordata > Amphibia > Anura > Dendrobatidae > Oophaga > Oophaga sylvatica. Next base: position 43,953 of record JARQOD010001898.1, on the reverse strand, counting down.
CTGGTCTTATATAAGGGAGGTTCCCTCCCATCAGGGTTGCCGGTGATCAATTGTTCTTGTCTAAACTGTGGTTCCTGGTTCTCTTGGAAGTTTGCTGAGTATTGCCTGCATCTTCTGCTATCAGATAAGATTTTTCTGTTTTTATTTTTGTGCTTGCTTTTTGCATTGTCTCCTGCACTTCTGTGGAGGTCAGCCAGGTCCCCTCCGGGGGCTTGTGCTCCTCTCAGTTTATCTGAGCCACTGTTATTTGTTCATTTGCCTTTTCCAGTTTTTTCAGTTGCTGCGGCTTAGTTTTGTGACACCAGAGAACTAATTTAGGTGGTAGAGGTCGTGTGATCTCAGGTGTTTTTGCAATTAGTAGAGTTAGTATTTTGTAGGGTTTTTTGGGATTGCAGTAAGTGTCCTTCCTATCCTTTTCTGTCCAGGTAGATTGGGCCCCAACGTTTGCTCATACTATTTTCTGTCTGTGTCTGTATTTTCCTCTTGTCTAACCGCCATTATATGTTTGGGGGCTTCCTATGTTCTTTGGGGATCTGCTCCGGGGCAGATAGCTTTCCTCTTTCTATCTTTAGGTGTAGTTAACCTCTCAGGCTGTGACGAGGCGTCTAGGACCAACTTAGGAATGCTCCACGGCTGCCTTTAGTTGTGGTGGTTAGTCAGGGTACTGCAATCCAGTAGATTCCAACCTCTCTGGTGTATTGCCGTTTTTTGCCTGCTCTCCTCAGTTACCAAATCATAACATCCGTCCATATGACCAGCTGATATGGTGTGAGTTGGATGCAGTTGTTGGAGTCCTAGGGGTGCTCCCTCCTTACCTGAAAGTGGAATGTCACACCTCTGGTTGAAGTGCAACACCTCTGTGGCGACTTAACCCTCAGGGGCGCCACATTCCCCCCTGTCACGTTACTGACGATACAGGACTGGAAGTCAGTGGCCGGAACAGAAGTGTGCAGAAGACCGGACCGTGGAAAGACTTCTTGAAGTGCAGGATATGGCGGGGTAGTTCAATATGTCGGCAGATGCTGGACCCAACCCGAGCACGGGCCGGCCGAGATCACACACAAGCACCAAGTCCGTTTAGATGATAGAAGTTGAGGTAAAACAGCAGGGTTTCCACAAGAGACAGGAAGGCGCCAGCAGAACACCTTCCAGATCAGGAGCTCAGATAATGCTTCACTCAGTTAGACTGAGCACCACAATATACTCAGCAACAGGAAGCTGCACAGGGCCAGGTATATATAGCAGGTCCAATCAGACTTAATCAGGGCGAGAACAATCAGCAGGGCAGGTGATGATCTCTATCCAATCAGTCTCAATCAGGGCGGGAACAATCAGCAGGGCAGGTGATGATCTCTATCCAATCAGTCTCAATCAGGGCGGGAACAATCAGCAGGGCAGGTGATGATATTTATCCCAGACAGTCTCAATCAGGGCAGGAACAATCAGCAGGGCAGGTGATGATCTCTATCCAATCAGTCTCAATTAGGGCGGGAACAATCAGCAGGGCAGGTGATGATCTCTATGCCCAACGAAGTTCATATGGTTTCAGGCTGAAGTTATTCAAGTTCCGAATAGCTCCACAGCAAAGGAACAGACTAGCAAGCCATGGTTCACTGGTTCAAATACTAACACCCCCTCCCCCATTAAACACAGCACGTCCGTGGGCTGAAACAGAGTATGGATGTTAAAAGAAACATACAAATTTTTAGTTATGCATAACAACAGGTAAGAAAATAATTTAAAACTCAACTTCCCTTTATGGGAGGCACTTTTGGTTTAAACGTTGCATAAATAACATTAACTGGCATTTAGTTACATTTACTATCAATACTAGATAAAGTGCAATACAACAGTTACATTCAAATTCACGTAAAACTTCTTCTTGTAAGGTAAACCCCATCCGGGTTTGTTTCAAGTGTCCTTACGCTTGTGGAGGACCCGCTCCAGACCTCCAACGTTGGTCTTGGGTGGGCTGCAAGACACAACTGGTCTCTTCCAGCAGACCTCATCTTCGGCCACACCCAACGGGTATTCGTCTTCTGAGGTAGTAAAATTAGCAGTGCACGGTAAAAGCTTTATGTAAAACCAAGATGGAGCACCTAAAGAGATGCTAAACTATTTACAATTTTTAACTTGGGTCAGCACAGTTTATGACCTCAAAGTTCACTGAACTAGAAACACTATTAAATTATAACTGTCCCAGCCGGGTACTTTCAAAACAGTAAAATTATGTACAGTGCATTAGACCCAGTCCGGGTTTTCATTTAGCTGGGGCGACACCTGGTGTCACCTGGGCCTCATCAGGCAGCCCAAATACTTCAATGACTCCTGGGGCCACTCTCACTCTGTGCCCCTGGGCACGTTTTGACCACCAGGTCATGTCCCATTATTTGGGTCTGGGTCGCAGTATCCCTGGTTTTCCAGCGGAGCTGTATATTCCCACATGCTGGACAAGCTTAAGTCCCGGCGGCCTGACTTGTGAGGCAGTGGGGTTGGAGGCCAGTACTGGGGAGGGAGTGGGGGCTAGGGCCCGTACTGGAGAGGGGGTGGTGGCTGGAGTTGAGGCCTGTACTGGTTGGGCCTGCTTTTGGGATGCTTCGCCGGCATCTCCCTTCTCAGCGGAGGCGGGACGGCATTTGCGGACATTAAGGGCATACCACCCCTTCAATCCCCAATGCCGAGTGTAGGTTACAAGATCCCCCGGGAACAGGTCCCTGCCTGGGAGTCCCTCCTGGAGGAATGACTCTACGTCTCGCCTGTTCACGAAAACTTCAGCATAGAGCCCGGGTTCCTTTATGAACCCCCAGCCCCTTTCAGCCAGAATTCCCGGACGGCGCCCTGCCGCTGCGGCTCTCGCATGGTACCTTTAGTTTGGCGTATCCATTGCTTGTCCGCCAGGTCCTTCTCCCGGTACTCTTGTCGTTGCAGCTGTGCCTCCCATCCCGGCGCCTCCATTCCTCCTCCAGACGCTGGTTATAGGCCTCCTCTGATAAGACTTCTATGTCCTTGTTTCCACCCGGCTGGTCCGGAAACCCCATCAGCTCAGACTCCTCCCGCTGCCTGGTCAGCTCCGCAGGCTCATCTTCCACCTCCGGATCAGACCGGGAACAGGAATCCTCCTGCAACGCTGTCTCTGTAGTGGCTGGAGAGGCTTCTTCCACCTGGGGGAAGGTGCGTTCCTACACTCCTCCACACTCCAGTTCGCCACTGGTCGCCATCATTGTCAGGAAGCTAGTGTCTTCTTCATGGAGAGATTCCTGCTGTTTTGTTAGGGGCGGGGGTTCCTCGTCCTCTTTCTCCCGCCAAAGAGAATCAGGAGGCGGATCTCCTTCGCCGTCGGGTATGTCCTTACATTACAATAGTATTTAGACTGGGCTGTCATGATTTTCGCACCACAGGGTGAGCTCACGCCCACGAAGATACGCCCTTCTTCTTCAGCGCCTCATGACGCGAATATGGCGGTGATCTTTCCAAGTTGCAATAAAGTCTCTTGCACACAAACAGTTCAGAATAGGCACACAGGACTCGGTGATACCGAGCTTTTGGGATCCTGTTCGTGACACCAGAAATGAGTCGCCTGCCAGGGCCGTGGGGTACTCGGTACCGAGCCTAATGACCAATATGGGGAATGTCACGGCAGGTACGACCCGGTCCGTGGCCCTGGGCGCTCACCAAAAAAAGGGGGATATATTTACAGGGGATAAAGTCTATGTAGTGATTCGTGACACCACCTGTAGTGTCTGGTCAGAGTGACCAGCACTGCTGTGCAGGTCCTCTGGAAGTGATGGTATTATGCAGCTAGTTGGTAGGCCTCCTACAGGAGAGGCTGCGCTATTCCAGGTCAGGTAGATGTTATATATTTGAGAAATGGTGCTGATGAATGTAGCAGGGAGAGAGGTGTGCGTCGCTGAAATAATTCTAGGAAACAGTCCAAGTGCAGTTTCAGGGTTTTTACTCACAGTTCTGATATGCGCAGTATAGATGCCCGCCTGGTACTGTGTCCTCCGGGCGAGAGGTCCAGTAACCCCCAGGTAATTCGGTCACACTTGCTCAGGACTCCCGTTCTGTGTGTGTCCTTTCCTGGCCTTCTCTCTCTGTGCTATTCCACTCCTTTTTTTCCTAGCACCTCACCACGCAGTCTCTCAGTCCAGAAACTGCGACCTTGTCGGGTAACAGATTAATTCTGTGCGTCCATGGCCCTATATAGTTTCCTTCCTGGAGGTAGTGCTGGTGGTTAGTAGCAATGACCCGTATAGTGATCACCACCGCCGGCTTACTAGCCGGGCCTGTAGGTTTCCCACTAGTCTAGGGGCCGGTCTCTGTTGGCCTGGTCCTGATAGGGCCACGGATGGAAATGTGCGCTCTCCGTGCCCTTGGACCCTTTCTCTTGCTCTCCAGAAGCTCCTCAGTCTTTTTCTCTCTCTTAGAAAACGAGCTCCTATCGGCTAGCTCTCCTCCCCACCTCCACACCTAAGTGTTCTGCTTCCTTAACTTCTCTTCTCCTCTTACTTCTGCCTAAACTCCACCCACCCATACACCCCTTGCTAACCAGCCTGGTAAGAGACCATCCTCCCGTAGGGTCCGTCCATATGACCAGCTGATATGGTGTGAGTTGGATGCAGTTGTTGGAGTCCTAGGGGTGCTCCCTCCTTACCTGGAAGTGGGATGTCACACCTCTGGTTGAGGTGCAACACCTCTGTGACGACTTAACCCTCAGGGGCGCCACATTCCCCCCTGTCACGTTACTGGCAATACAGGACTGGAAGTCAGTGGCCGGAACAGAAGTGTGCAGAAGACCGGACCGTGGAAAGACTTCTTGAAGTGCAGGATATGGCGGTGGTAGTTCAATATGTCGGCAGATGCTGTAGCCCGTCCAAGCATGGGCCGGCCGAGATCACACACAAGCACCAAGGCCGTTTAGATGATAGAAGTTGAGGTAAAACAGCAGGGTTTCCACAAGAGACAGGAAGGCGCCAGCAGAACACCTTCCAGATCAGGAGCTCAGATAATGCTTCACTCAGTTAGACTGAGCACCACAATATACTCAGCAACAGGAAGCTGCACAGGGCCAGGTATATATAGCAGGTCCAATCAGACTTAATCAGGGCGAGAACAATCAGCAGGGCAGGTGATGATCTCTATCCAATCAGTGTAAACTCCACCCACCCATACACCCCTTGCTAACCAGCCTGGTATGAGACCATCCTCCCGTAGGGTCCATCCATATGACCAGCTGAAATGGTGTGTGTTGGATGCAGGTGTTGGAGTCCTAGGGGTGCTCCCTCCTTAACTGGAAGTGGGGTGTCACACCTCTGGTTGAGTGTTATGTTTCGGTAGCTGAGGAGGACAGGAACAATAGCAGGGCAGCCGAACACCTGAGATGTTGGTAACTGATGGGTTGCAGATTCCTAAACTACCGACACAACTAGAGGTAGCCGTGGAGCATTCCCACGTTGATCCTAGACGCCTCGTCACAGCCTGAGAAATTACTACACCTAAAGGCAGAAAGATGAAAGCTATCTGCCCCAGAGTAGATCCCCAAAGAAAATAGGAAGCTCCCAAACATATAATGGCGGTTAGACAAGATGAAAATACAAACATAGGCAGAAAATAGACTGAGCAAACGCTGGGGCCACAAGCTGACTAAATAGGATAGGACAGGAGAGATTACTTTCTGCAACCCAGAAAACCCTACAAAAATCCAACAATTCTGATTACAAAAATACTGAGATCACACGATCTCGCCACCCACTAAATCAGTTCTCAGTGTGAACAAAAACCAAGCCACAGCCGCAGAAAAAACAGGAAAAAGCAAATGAGCAAATAACAGTGGCTGCAGAAAAACTGTGAGGAGCTCAGGCCCCAGGAGGGGACCTGGCTGACCTCCACAAAAGTGCAGAAAACAATGCAAAAAGCAAGCACAAAAAGTAAAGCAAAAAATATCTTATCTGAAAGCAGGAGATGCAGGCAAGACTCCAGCAAACTTCCAAATGAACCAGGAACCACAATTGAGACAAGAACAATTGATCACCGGCAACCATCATGGGAGGGAACCTCCCTTATATCAGACCAGTCAGTGAACCCAGATTGCCACTCCTCGCTGAAAGGTTCAGTACTGTCTGTAACCACCAGAGGGAGCTTCTGCTCAGAAACCATCTCTAGCACATTCATAACAGTTGAGGTGCAACACCTCTGTGGCGACTGAACCCTCAGGGGCGCCACATTATCTGACCTCCCTTTACATATTCAGTATGTAGTATATATTTTTATTATCTGTCATTGTAGTTTTTCTCCATTTCTGGGACTAATATTTACTATAGTGCCTCGCGTCACACCTCCTTTTTTATCCTTTTCCCAAGACCTAATTGAACCTAACGGATATGTGTCTTTTTCTACAGTAGTTACCGAAAGTATTCAGATCCCTTTAAATTTTTCACGCTTTGTTTCATTGTAGACATTTGGTAAATTCAAAAAAGTTCATTTTTCTCATTAACCCCTTAGTGACAGCCAATTTGCAGCTTAATGACCGGGCCAATTTTTACAATTCTGAACACTGTCACTTTATGAGGTTATAACTCTGGAACGCTTTAACGGATCCTGCTGATTCTGACTTTGTTTTTTTGCAACATATTGTACTTCACGTTAGTGGTAAAAAAAATTTGATATGACTCAAAATTTTAATTTTTATGCCCTTAAATCAGAGAGATATGTCACACAAATTTCTTAATAAATAACATTTACCACATGTCTGCTTTACATCAGCACAATTTTGGGCACAAAATTTTTTTTTGTTACGAAGTTAGAAGTGTTAAAAGTTGACCAGCGATTTCTCATTTTTACAACACCATTTTTTTTTAGGGACCACATCACATTTGAAGTCACTTTGAGGGGTCTCTATGATAGAAAATACCCAAAAGTGACACCATTCTAAAATCTGCCCAACCTGAAGGTGCTCAAAACCACATTCAAGAACGTTATTAACCCTTTACATGCTTCACAGGAACTGAAGCAATGTGAAAGGAAAAATTTAGCATTTAACTTTTTTTGCAAAATCTTTACTTCGGAACCAATTTTTTTTATTTTCACATGTGTTAAAAGAAAAAATGAACCACAAAATTTGTTGTGCAATTTCTCCCGAATACGCCGATACCCCATATGTGGGGGTAAACCACTTTTTGGGCGCACGGCAGAGGTCGCAAGGGAAGGAGCGCCGTTTGACTTTTTCAACGCAGAATTGACTGGAAGCCATGTCGCGTTTAGAGAGTCCCTGATGTGCCTAAACAGTGCAAACCCCCAACAAGTAACCCCATGGAAACTAGACCCCTTAAGGAACTTATCTAGATGTGTGGTGAGCACTTTGAACCTCCAAGTGCTTCACAGAAGTTTATAACGTAGAGCCGTGAAAATAAAAAATCATATTTTTTCCACAAAAACGATCTTTTCACCCCAATTTTTATTTTCCCAAGGGTAACAAGACCCCAAAAGTTTTTTTGCAATTTGTCCTGAGCATGCTGATACCTCATATGTGGGGGTAAACCACTGTTTGGGTGCATGGCAGAGCTTGGAAGGGAAGGAGCGCTGTTTGACTTTTTCAACGCAGAATTGGCTGGACGCCATGTCGCGTTTGTAGAGGCCCTGATGTGTCTAAACAGAGGAAACCCCCCACAAGTGACACAATTTTTGAAACTAGACCCCCTAAGGAACTTATCTAGATGTGTGGTGAGCACTTTGAACCCCCAAGTGCTTCACAGAAGTTTATAACGCCCGGGCATGAAAATAAAAAATCATATTTTTTCCACAAACCATATCGTTTAGTCCCCAATTTTTTATTTTCCCAAGGGTAACAGGAGAAATTAGACACAAAAGTTGTTGTCCAAATTGTCCTAAGTACGCTGATACCCCATATGTGGGGAAGGGACCACTGTTTGGGCGCACGTCAGGGCTTGGAAGGGAAGGAGCGCCGTTTGACTTTTTCAAACCAAAATTGGCTGGAATTGAAATTGGACGCCATGTCGCGTTTAGAAAGCCCCTGATGTGCCTAAACAGTGGAAAACCCCCAAAATGACACCATTTTGCAAACTAGACCCCTAAAGGAACTTATCTAGATGTGTGGTGAGCACTTTGAACCCCCAAGTGCTTCACAGAAGTTTATAACGTAGAGCCGTGAAAATAAAAAATAATTTTTTTCCTCAAAAATGATTCTTTAGCCCGCTATTTTTTTATTTTCCCAAGGGTAACAGGAGAAATTGGACCCCAAAAGTTGTTGTGCAATTTTTCTTGAGTACGCTGATGCCCCATATGTGGGGTGGAACCACTGTTTGGGCGCATGGGAGAGCTTGGAAGGGAAGGAGCGCCATTTTGTAATGCAGACTTTGATGGAATGTTCTGCAGGCGTCATGTTTTGTTTGCAGAGCCTTTGATGTGCCTAAACAGTATAAACCCCCTGCAAATGACCCCATTTTGGAAACTAGAGCCCCCCAAGGAGCTTATCTAGATGTGTGGTGAGCACTTTGAACCCCCAAGTGCTTCACAGAAATGTATAAACGTGAAAATAAAAAATAATTTTTTTCCTCAAAAATGATTTTCTTAGCCAGCTATTTTTTATTTTCCCAAGGGTAACAGGAGAAATTAGAACCCCAAAATTGGTGTGCAATTTGTCCTGAGTACGCTGATACCCCATATGTTGAGGTAAACTACTGTTTGGGCGCACAGCAGGGCTCGGAAGGGAGGGAGCGCCATTTGACTTTTTGAATGCCACGTCGTGTTTGGAGACCCCTGATGTGCCTAAATAGTGGAAACCCCTCAATTCTAGCTCCAACCCTAACCCCAACACACCCCTAACCCTAATCCCAACCCTAATCCTAACCCTAATCCTAACCCTATTCCCAACCCTAATTCCAACCCTAATTATAACCCTAACCCTAATTGTAACCCTAACCCTAAATGTAACCCTAACCCTAATTATAACCATAACCCTAAGGCTGGGTTCATTTTGCGTTTTACCAGCCGGTTTAACACATAGCGTTGACGGGCTGGTAACGATATAGCATAACGCGATCGCGTTATGCTATACCCGCTAGCGCAGAGGAATCAGATGATTCATCTGCGCTAGCAGTGACTGAGCCCAGACGCTGCAGACCACGTCCGAGGTTTCGTCACCAAATGACGGCACATCGCGAACGCATGCCGCTTTACGGCATGCGTCGCGATGCGCCCTCAAATGGGGGTGAATGGCAGCGTTAACGGACTGCGTTACACCGCGTTATACCGCGGTGTAACGCAGTCCGTCTAACGGACTGCCATAACGCAGTATGAACCCAGCCTAACCCTAACCCTAATGCTAGCCCTAACCCTAATTAGAACCCTAACCCTAGCCCTAACCCTAACCCTAACGTAAAAATGAAAATAAATACAATTTCTATATTTTATTATATGTCCCTAACTAAGGGGGTGATAAAGGGGGGTTTATGTACTGTTTTTTTTATTTTGATCACTGTGATAGTTTATCACAGTGATCAAAATGTACTTTTGGAGAATGAATGACTTCATTTTTGAATCTGCCGCCAGGCAGATTCGGCGGGCTCACTGCGCATGCGCCCACCATTTTTTTTTACAGGAAGAAGAGACCGGGAGGATCAGAGGACAGGGGGACATGGGGAACACCTACAGGTAGTTACACTCGGTCCCAGCGCTGGCTCTGCACTCCGTTCTGCTCACTCACCTGTTCCTCTAGCTGTCCCCCTGCAGCAGTCTGCTCGCGGGCTGGGGTGTCCTGTTCCATCTGCTCCTAGGCGTCCTGTGTCCTCCTCCACTTCCTGGCACGCTGCTGGCAGGCCTCCAGATAGTCTGCTTAGGATGCGAGGCCGCGCCCACCGTCTCTCTTAAAGGGGCAGCGTGTATTTTTTGAAATAGCTAATTAACCAGTGGCTGCGCACTCAGTACTATATCTGGTCACTCCACCATTAGGGGAGTGCCGGAGCAACGTGTTCTATCATTGCTATATCCGTTTCTGTTCCTGATCTGTCTGCGCTGCGTCTGCAGTCTCTGTGCTTCGCTGATACTGTTTGTCTCCTCAGATCCTTGCTAACCCGTTTCTGGCTAACCTGGACAATCTCGGCTATTACTGGCGCAAGTGTCATCCCGTTCCGCCATCAGCCATCCGTACCCGTGGACCGTGACAAGGTCACTGGAGCCAGCCTACTACCATCCGTTCTGGACCAGGACCTTACCCTTCTCCGTCAAGAACCCTCCACGGACTCTGTAAATACCTGTTACCCTTTTGGTCCCTCTGGGACAGCTGCCACGTGTCCGGGGTCTAACTGGAGGTAGCACCTGTGTCCTCCGGGTATTCCATTCTGGTCCTGTTCGAGGGGCCTTACTACGGGTACCCGGGGCTCACTAGTTACGCCCCCTTCGGAGCCCCCCGGACCGCGGTCTCGAGGTTCCACATTAAAAAATAAAAACGAATGTGAACTTCACCACCTCTGCCTCCGCTTCCATTCGTTACAGATTGCTCCGGCCATGGAACCCGCTGGATCCCAGAGATCTCCGACCACGGATCTGTGCCAGGAGGTGACCCGTTTGGGAGTTCAACAGGACAAGATCACGACTTATCTACGCAGCTTGTCTACCCGCATGGATTCCTTAGGGTCCTCGTCTGCACCTGACTCTTCTATCAATAATCAGGTACCAGTTCCCATGGCAAGTCAAGGTCCCCGTCTGGCGGCTCCTACCCGTTTCCAGGGTGATCCTACTCTGTGTCGGGGTTTCCTCAATCAGTGCACTCTACACTTCGAAATCTTGGGGCATATGTTTGCTTCTGACCGAGCCAAGGTGGGCTTCATCATGTCACACCTGGGAGGAGAGGCCCTCGCCTGGCTAAACCCGCTATGGGAGAGAGGGGATCCGCTGGTTAACGATCTTCAATCTTTCCTAGAGGCTTTTCGCAGGACTTTCGATGAACCTGGTCGCACCACTTCGACTGCCTCAGCTTTGCTCCGCCTGCGCCAAGGTACTCTCACGGTAGCTCAGTATGCTGTTAAATTCCGCACCCTCTCGTCTGAATTATCGTGGAACAATGAGGCCCTGGTGCTAACTTCTGGGAAGGCCTATCCGGAAGAATCAAGGATGAGCTGGCGGGACGGGACAGACCTACCCTCTTGGAAGAGCTAATATCCTTGGCAACCCGAATTGACCTGCGTTTTCAGGAGCGCTCCATGGAGATCAAGCGGGACAAAAGGTCCTATCACCTGGACTCTAGTTTGTACAAAACAGGTACTTCGCCCTCCGCCTCCGAGGCCATGAAGGTGGACCATGTAAGTTTGGCCACCCGCCGCCGAGAGGCACGTCGCAAGGAGGGAAGTTGTTACTACTGCGGTAGTTCTGAACATTTGATCCATTTCTGTCCTAAAAAGTCGGGAAACTCCAGTGCCTAGGTCCGGTAGGAGGGGCCAACCTAGGTAGAGAACAGTCCTCTCCCTCTTTACACATCTCAGTCTCCATTTCCTATGGAGCAATAAAATTCTCCGAACATTGTCTACTGGATTCTGCAGCTGCAGGGAACTTCATCCAGCAGGCGGTTGTGGATCATTACCGCTTACCGTTACAGGTGTCCGCCGTGGATGGCAAACCGCTGACCGAGCCCGTCCAGTTTCAAACCGAGTTGGTGGAACTCCGGGTAGGTCTAATGCATACTGAACGAATGCGATTTTATGTATATCCCGGTTTATCCCATCCCATGCTTTTAGGTTTACCTTGGCTCCAGATGCATGAACCAGTCCTTAATTGGAAAACTGGAGAAGTTCTGCGTTGGGGAGATAGCTGCATGAATCGTTGCTTAACCCGGATTCAACCTGTTTCGCCTCCAGTCCAGCCTGATACCCTGCCAGGGTTGCCTTCCATCTATTGGTCCTTCTCTGATGTCTTTGGGAAAAAGGAGGCTGAGAGACTACCTCCACACAGGTCGTATGACTGTCAGATAGAGCTTCTTCCAGGAGCATCTCCTCCTCGCGGGAGAGTTTATCCCCTTTCACAGGCAGAGACTCAGGCCATGTCAGACTACATCCAAGAGAATCTGGCTAGAGGATTTATCCGAAAGTCATCGTCACCGGCAGGAGCTGGATTCTTCTTTGTGAAGAAAAAGGATGGATCCTTGCGGCCCTGCATTGACTATCGGGGTCTAAATCAAATCACGGTAAAAAACAGGTATCCATTACCTCTTATTTCAGAGCTGTTTGATCGTCTCCGAGGGGCCAAGATCTTCACCAAATTGGACCTCAGAGGGGCCTACAACTTGATCCGAGTCAGAGAGGGGGACGAATGGAAAACAGCCTTCAACACCCGTGACGGCCACTATGAATACCTGGTAATGCCATTTGGCCTAAGCAATGCACCTGCGGTTTTTCAGGAATTTGTTAATGACATTTTCAGGGACTTGCTCTATACTTGTGTCATGGTTTACCTGGACAATATTTAGATTTTTTCTGCTGACTTGACGTCACACCGGAGGCAAGTACGCCTGGTCTTACAAAGACTGAGAGAGAACAGGCTATATGCCAAATATGAGAAATGCCTCTTTGAGCAGTCTTCTTTGCCTTTCCTTTGGTACATTGTATCTTCCACAGGATTGAAGATGGATCCGGAGAAGTTGTCTGCAGTTCTCAACTGGCCTCGTCCGTCTGGGCTAAAAGCCATACAAAGGTTCCTCGGGTTCGCCAATTACTATCGGCAATTTATTCCACACTTTTCCACCCGAGTGGCTCCAATCACAGCCTTAACCCGGAAAGGTGTAAACTCTAAGGAATGGTCCTCCGAGGCAGAAGAGGCCTTTGTTTCTCTCAAAAAAGGATTCGCTTCCGCACCCGTTCTCCATCGTCCTAATTCAAGTGAGCAATTTTTTCTTGAAGTTGACGCTTCTTCCATAGGTGCAGGAGCAGTTCTGACCCAGAAGTCGTCTACTGGGCGGATGATATCGTGTGGTTTTTTTCCAAGGTTTTTTCTCCTGCAGAAAGGAACTACTCTGTCGGTGATCGCGAATTGTTGGCCATCAAATTGGCTCTGCAAGAATGGAGACATCTTCTTGAAGGAGCTCATCACCAGGTAATCATATTCACCGACCATAAAAACCTTGCCTATCTCCAATCTGCTTTAAGACTGAATCCCTGTCAGGCCCGTTGGGCATTATTTTTTGCCCGTTTCAATTTTGTACTTCATTTCCATCCAGCTGACAAGAACATCAAGGCAGACGCACTCTCTAGAGCCTTCTTGCCTCCTGAACTGGAGGAGGAACCTCAGCACATTATTGAACCTTCTAAGTTTGTCTCTGTTGCCTCCACTAATCTGGCCCGGCTTCATCCTGGGAAGACTTTCGTGTCCGCTTCTGATCGTAGTCGTGTTCTGCGCTGGGGTCATTCTTCTAAGTTGGCTGGCCATGCTGGTCAGAGAAAGATGCAGCAACTCATCTCCCGTTATTACTGGTGGCCTACCATGGGCAAGGATATCCAGGAGTTCGTCGCAGCCTGTCCTTCATGTGCCTGTAACAAAACTGTTAAACATCTACCAGCCGGCAGGCTTCTGCCTCTTCCGATTCCGTCCGCTCCCTGGCAGCACATCGCGATGGGTTTCATCACGGATCTTCCCATTTCTTCTGGCTGCTCAGTGGTATGGGTTGTGGTGGACCGCTTCTCTAAAATGGCCCACTTTGTTCCGCTATCTGGCCTCCCGTCTGCTCCAGAACTGGCCACTCACTTCATTCAGCACATCTTCCGTCTACATGGATATCCTCTCCACATCGTGTCCAACAGGGGCGTCCAGTTCACCTCTAAGTTCTGGAGAGGACTCTGTAAAATGGTAAAAATTTAACTAGATTTTTCTTCTGCATATCATCCCCAGTCTAATGGGCAAGTGGAGAGGATCAATCAAATCCTGGCTGGATACCTGCGTCACTTCGTCAACGCTCATCATAATGACTGGGTAGAATTACTGCCCTGGGCGGAATTCTCCTACAACAACCAAGTAAGTGAATCTTCTGGAAAGTCTCCCTTTCAGATTGTGTTTGGACTGCAACCCGGAATTCCTCTTCCTGTCTCGGGATTGTCTGATGTTCCGGCAGTCGATACCTTGTCAAAGAATTTCTCGGACATTTGGAGAGAGACCAGGTCGGCTTTGGAGAAAGCTTCTCAACGTATGAAAACGCATGCGGACAAAAGACGTTTGGAGGCTCCCATCTTTCGTCCAGGAGACAAGGTATGGCTCTCCTCCAAGTACATCCGTCTGAAGTTACCATCGTACAAATTGGGTCCCCGTTTCATTGGTCCCTTTGAAGTCTTGAGACAAATCAACCCGGTCTCTTATAAACTGAAATTGCCTAATTCTCTACGAGTACCTAACTCCTTTCATGTTTCCCTCCTCAAACCAGTAGTGTTGAGCTCCTTCTTTAAGGACCCGGGTACCACTCCTGATCCGGTCTCTGAGGATGATGTTTTTGAGGTAAAACATATCTTGGCCTCTAAGAGAGTAAGAGGTAGGATCTATTACCTGGTGGACTGGAAGGGTTTTGGTCCTGAGGAGAGGTCTTGGGAGCCTAAAGAGAACATCCAGGCTCCTCTTCTTCTTAAAAGATTTCACGCAGGCTTGAAAAAGAGGGGGAGTAAAGAGGGGGATACTGTTACACTCGGTCCCAGCGCTGGCTCTGCACTCCGTTCTGCACACTCACCTGTTCCTCTAGCTGTCCCCCTGCAGCAGTCTGCTCGCGGGCTGGGGTCTCCTGTTCCATCTGCTCCTAGGCGTCCTGTGTCCTCCTCCACTTCCTGGCACGCTGCTGGCAGGCCTCCAGATAGTCTGCTTAGGACGCGAGGCCACACCCACCGTCTCTCTTAAAGGGGCAGCGTGCATTTTTTGAAATAGCTAATTAACCAATGGCTGCGCACTCAGTACTATATCTGGTCACTCCACCATTAGGGGAGTGCCGGAGCAACGTGTTCTATCATTGCTATATCCGGTTCTGTTCCTGATCTGTCTGCGCTGCGTCTGCAGTCTCTGTGCTTCGCTGATACTGTTTGTCTCCTCAGATCATTGCTAACCCGTATCTGGCTAACCTGGACAATCTCGGCTATTACTGGCGCAAGTGTCATCCCGTTCCGCCATCAGCCATCCGTACCCGTGGACCGTGACAAGGTCACTGGAGCCAGCCTACTACCATCCGTTCTGGACCAGGACCTTACCCTTCTCCGTCAAGAACCCTCCACGGACTCTGTAAATACCTGTTACCCTTTTGGTCCCTCTGGGACAGCTGCCACGTGTCCGGGGTCTAACTGGAGGTAGCACCTGTGTCCTCCGGGTATTCCATTCTGGTCCTGTTCGAGGGGCCTTACTACGGGTACCCGGGGCTCACTAGTTACGCCCCCTTCGGAGCACCCCGGACCGCGGTCTCGAGGTTCCACATTAAAAAATAAAAACGAATGTGAACTTCACCACCTCTGCCTCCGCTTCCATTCGTTACACAGGTACAGGGGGGGATCGGTGGTCTGGGAAACACTATTTATCACCCCTCTGATGTGCGATCGGCAGCCGAGACCCCGGAGAAAATTGCCCAAGCCCCCCAGCACATTGCGGCGGGCACACTGAGCATACGCCCGCCATTTTCTCGCCATTAAAGATGGTGGCGCCCACCGGGGGACACAGGAGGGCTCTGGGGCCACAAGGGGGGGATCGGGTAACCCTTTTTCTCTCTCCTCTGATTTCCGATCACATCAGAGGAGAGAGAAATTAAATAGCACATTATTTTTTCTTTTTGTGATCGCAGTTATAGGGTTAATAACGGCGATCGCAACACCGGGGTTGGTAAAAACGGACCCGATTCATGTTCCCTAGGGTCTCGGCTACCCCGGCAGCCGAGACCCCGGAGAAAATCCAACTGCGGGGATTAACGGCGCTGTGGTTTAAGTACCCTTAATGACCGCCGTTAAAAGGCGTATCGGCGGTCATTAAGGGGTTAATGTACACTCTGCACCCCATCTTGACTGAAAAAAACAGAAATGTATAAATTTTTGCAAATTTATTAAAAAACTGAAATATCCCATGGTCATAAGTATTCAGCCCCTTTGCTCAGTATTGAGTAGACACACCTTTTGAGCTAGTACAGCCATGAGTCTTCTTGGGAATGATGCAACAAGTTTTTCACACCTGGATTTGGGGATCCTCTGCCATTCTTCCTGGCAGATCCTCTCCAGTTCCGTCAGGTTGGATGGTGAATGTTCATGGACAGCCATTTTCAGGTCTCTCCAGAGATGCACAATTGGGTTTAGGTCAGGGCTCTGGCTGGGTCAGTCAAGAATGATCACAGAGTTGTCTTGAAGCCACTCTTTTGTTATTTTAGCTGTGTGCTTAGGGTCATTGTCTTGTTGGAAGGTGAACCTTCGGCCGAAGTCTGAGGTCCAGAGCACTCTGGAAGAGGTTTTCATCCAGGATATCTCTGTGCTTGGCCGCATTCATGTTTCCTTCAATGGCAACCAGTTGTCCTGTCCCTGTAGCTGAAAAACACCCCATAGCATGATGCTGCCACCACCATGTTTCACTGTGTGGATTGTATTGGGCAGGTGATGAGCAGTGCCTGGTTTTCTCCACACATACCGCTTACAATTATCACCAAAAAGTTCTATCTTCATCTCATCAGACCAGAGAATCTTATTTCTCACAGTCTGGGAGTCCCTCAATATGCGGCTTTCATATGTCTGGCACTGAGGAGAGGCTTCAGTCGGGCCACTCTGCTATAAAGGCCCGACTGGTGGATGGCTGCAGTGATAGTTGACTTTGTGGAACTTTCTCCCATCTCTCTACTGCATCTGGGGAGCTCAGCCACAGTGATCTTGGGGCTCTTCTTTACCTCTCTCACCAAGGCTCTTCTACCAGGATTGCTCAGATTGGCTTGACAGTCAGGTCTAGGAAGACTTCTGGTGGTCCCAAACTTCTTCCATTTAAGGATTATGGAGGCCACTGTACTGCAGAAATTCTTTTGTAACCTTGTCCAGATCTGTGCCTTACCACAATTCTGTCTCTGAGCTCCTTGGTCAGTTCCTTTGGCCTCATGATCCTCATTTGGTCTGACATTCACTGTGAGCTGTGAGCTCTTATATAGACAGGTGTCGCCTTTACAACTCAAGTCCTATCAGTGTAATTACACACAGCTGGACTCCAATGAAGGAGTAGAACCATCTCAAGGAGGATCACAAGGAAATGGACAGCACGTGACGTAAATATGTAACTGTGTTGAAAGAATCCATAGTGCCGAGGTCGACCTCAGTCACCAAATGTAAGGCGGCGCGGACTCCTGCACAGGACACTGAGATATCAGCCTTTTTCAAAAAGAATGACACAAGCCAAGACGTCTCGTTATCAATCGACGCATTTTTGTGCAACTTTTTTCCGTAACTGGAAGGCAGAAATGATGTAGGATAATTACAGATCTTATGAGAGGAAATGTAACCTAATAACTGCCAGCGGCGTCATTCCACAAGATATTCTGTGTCTGATAATCCGGGGAGGACTGTGCTATAAATCTGAGCAGTCCCATATACAGCACGTAATCACAGGTCCGGACAGCAAGATGGGAAGATTTATAGTCACCTGCCTTCTGACTGCCGCACAGGCTGTGCTCATAGGTAAGAGACTGCAATGTACGTACACAGAGCCTGCACCAGCAGAATAGTGAGTGCAGCTCTGGAGTATAATACAGGAGGTAACTCAGGATCAGTAATGTAATGTATGTACACAGTGACTGCACCAGCAGAATAGTGAGTGCAGCTCTGGAGTATAATACAGGAGTAACTCAGGATCAGTAATGTAATGTATGTACACAGTGACTGCACCAGCAGAATAGTGAGTGCAGCTCTGGAGTATAATACAGGAGGGAACTCAGGATCAGTAATGTAATGTATGTACACAGTGACTGCACCAGCAGAATAGTGAGTGCAGCTCTGGAGTATAATACAGGATGTAACTCAGGATCAGTAATGTAATGTATGTACACAGTGACTGCACCAGCAGAATAGTGAGTGCAGTCTGGGTATAATATAGGAGGTAACTCAGGATCAGTAATGTAATGTATGTACACAGTGACTGCTCCAGCAGAATAGTGAGTGCAGCTCTGGAGTATAATACAGGAGGTAACTCAGGATCAGTAATGTAATGTATGTACACAGTGACTGCACCAGCAGAATAGTGAGTGCAGCTCTGGGTATAATACAGGATGTAACTCAGGATCAGTAATGTAATGTATGTACACAGTGACTGCACCAGCAGAATAGTGAGTGCAGCTCTGGGGTATAATACAGGAGGTAACTCAGGATCAGTAATGTAATGTATGTACACAGTGACTGCACCAGCAGAATAGTGAGTGCAGCTCTGGGTATAATACAGGATGTAACTCAGGATCAGTAATGTAATGTATGTACACAGTGACTGCACCAGCAGAATAGTGAGTGCAGCTCTGGAGTATAATACAGGATGGTAACTCAGGATCAGTAATGTAATGTATGTACACAGTGACTGCACCAGCAGAATAGTGAGTGCAGCTCTGGGGTATAATACAGATGTAACTCAGGATCAGTAATGTAATGTATGTACACAGTGACTGCACCAGCAGAATAGTGAGTGCAGCTCTGGAGTATAATACAGGATGTAACTCAGGATCAGTAATGTAATGTATGTGCACTGTGACTGCACCAGCAGAATAGTGAATGCAGCTCTGGAGTATAATACAGGATGTAACTCAGGATCAGTAATGTAATGTATGTACACAGTGACTGCACCAGCAGAATAGTGAGTGCAGCTCTGGAGTATAATACAGGATGTAACTCAGGATCAGTAATGTAATGTATGTACACAGTGACTGCACCAGCAGAATAGTGAGTGCAGCTCTGGAGTATAATACAGGATGTAACTCAGGATCAGTAATGTAATATATGTACACAGTGACTGCACCAGCAGAATAGTGAGTGCAGCTCTGGAGTTAATACAGGATGTAACTCAGGATCAATAATGTAATGTATGCACAGTGACTGCAC
This sequence comes from Oophaga sylvatica, assembly GCA_033576555.1. Taxonomy (NCBI): domain Eukaryota; kingdom Metazoa; phylum Chordata; class Amphibia; order Anura; family Dendrobatidae; genus Oophaga; species Oophaga sylvatica. Next base: position 24,892 of record JARQOD010001898.1, on the reverse strand, counting down.
CAGCAGAATAGTGAGTGCAGCTCTGGAGTATAATGCAGGATGTAACTCAGGATCAGTAATGTAATGTATGTACACACTGACTGCACCAGCAGAATAGTGAGTGCAGCTCTGAGGTATAATACAGGATGCAAGTCAGGATCAGTAATGTAATGTATGTACAGTGACTGCACCAGCAGAATAGTGAGTGCAGCTCTGGGGTATAATACAGGATGTAACTCAGGATCAGTAATGTATGTACACAGTGACTGTACCAGCAGAATAGTGAGTGCAGCTCTGGTGTATAATACAGGATGTAACTCAGGATCAGTAATGTAATGTATGCACACAGTGACTGCACCAGCAGAATAGTGAGTGCAGTTCTGGTGTATAATACAGGATGCAACTCAGGATCAATTAATGTAATGTATGCACAGTGACTGCACCAGCAGAATAGTGAGTGCAGCTCTGGGTATAATACAGGATGTAACTCAGGATCAGTAATGTAATGTATGTACACAGTGACTGCACCAGCAGAATAGTGAGTGCAGTTCTGGTGTATAATACAGGATGCAACTCAGGATCAGTAATGTAATGTATGTGCACAGTGACTGCACCAGCAGAATAGTGAGTGCAGCTCTGGAGTATAATACAGAATGTAACTCAGGATCAGTAATGTAATGTATGTACACAGTGACTGCACCAGAAGAATAGTGAGTGCAGCTCTGGAGGATAATACAGGATGTAACTCAGGATCAGTAATGTAATGTATGTACACAGTGATTGCAGCAGCAGATAGTGAGTGCAGCTCTGGAGTATCCCACGGAAGGGGCGGAGCTTGCCATGCGGTCTGAGTGTGGTGCCTGTGTGTGCTGCTCGGGAAGGGAGGTTTTTCCATCCAGGACCTTTTGTCTGCCTCCTTCCGAGAAAGAAGGCTCATTTTTGGACTGGCCTCCGGGGCTGGGGCCCCCAGCTCCACCTCCCGGTTCCAAGCTGGCGGGGGGTGGGAGGACTCCCAATCCGGCTAGGGTCACAAGATCTGGCCAAGGATCCATGGCCGCGGCGGCTCCTTCCCCCGGAGGTAGGCGAGTACGAGCAGGGGTGCTGCAGCGGGGCCCCTAAAGTGGGGCACCAGATGGCGAAAGAGACTGTGTAGCCCTGGTACACAATACCAGGAGGATGAGTGGAGAGGTAAAGGTTAAGTGTTCTTCATGTCATCATGTACCTTCAAACACGCCCGTAGGGGTGGTGGAAGGGAGTGTCAGGAGGAGAGTGTGTTCCAGACTCAGGAGAGACAAGACGTCTTAGGGACTCTGCTCTATCTTCAGCTTCAAATTGTGGAGTCTAGTATAGGTACTTTAACGTACCCGAGCCTAGTCAAAGCTGTGCCCACTGGAGACAGGCTGAAATATCTCCTGAGAAACTGAGCAAGTCGAAGGGCAAAAGTGGAAGAAAGCAAAGGAAGTGCTATAGGTGAAGAATACCTGCACGAATCTACGGTTACTGGGGACCGAAGGATCATCTTTGTTTCAAGCAAGGTGATAGATAGCCAGAAATCTACCGGACCCTAGGTCGCGGCGGATAAGCCCATATAGTCAGTACGTAACTGGGGTCAGGAGGGAAGTGAGGACCGTGAGTCAGTGCACGACAATATAGGAAATCATCTTTCTCACAAAAAGGCTCCAACCACAACACTGATCGGGCAGAACAGCTAAAGATTAGCTGGAATTGTAGAGAGGACTACGCTTCAAGCTGGTGTACTCAGCTTCATTGGAGTTAAAGGAGGCCCCTAACTTGCTTAACCGTTTGCCTCAAAGCTCATCCTCCATCAAACCCCATCAGCCTCCCTGGGACCTGCTTTACCATTCTGCAAGTAAAGGTATGGAAAGACTTTGACTGTGTGAGACTGAGTTATTACTGCATGCCTGCACAATCCCTACCTAACTACCGACCTGAGGGAAGAGTCCCACCTGTAGGGGACCCGACATCTAGCTGCCTCACCATCCCTCAAGAGATCTACAGCAGCGCTGGTACTAATTACAGAATACTACAGGTGGCGTCACGAACTGTATATAGTTATCCCTGTAATATTCCCCAACAACATACGCCAGACCGCCCGGGCCACAGACCGACCCACAGCTACCTGTGACAACAATCCCCATAGACTTCTACGGGCTCGGCTCTGAGTACCCCATTGCCCTGGTAACCCACAATTGTGGTGGCGGGTCGACACAACTAAACTTGGCGTCACGAACAGGATACGAAACTCGCAGAATTGCGAGCCCTGCGTGCCTATGTAACTGTTTGAGTGAAAAAAGACTGTTGCTGTTGTTTGGCGCCAAATACCGCCATATTTGCCGCCAGATTCGCGCCTAAAGCGTTGGAGAAGAAGGAGGGCGTACTGAAAGAGCGCGCAAAGTCTTGGACACGCCCGGCTCTGACTCATCGGAAGGTCCTGCGACAAGGGAGTGAACGCTCTGACATCAGAGCGCCTGCGACGAAGGTCCTATTCTCACTGCGGTGCTGAGAAGTAGCAGCGTCTGAAACCGGTAGGCTCCGTTTAACCAAGGGGGCGCTAAGATGTCAAACAACAGGTGACAGTGCGGCCCCGGCCGGAGGGCTTAATCCCGCACGTCTGGTATTGTAGCGCCAGATGGAGGCGCAGGCCCAGCACCTAGTCCGGTAGTCCCGATCATGCCACTAACGCTTCCATTTTGCCTGGGGCGAAATGGCTTCCCAGTACAGCGGTGAGCCAGGCACTTTTATCAGGCTTCAAGCGGAAGTTAAGCAGCCTATTGGAAATGTTACTCCATGCCTGAGAAACAAAAAGCTGCTGTGTTAATAGGGCAGTTAACTGGCGCTGCTGAGAGGGAAGTGGAGACTTGGGATACCGTTGATCTGGAGTCGGTACCTGCGATTTTTCTTAAACTAAATGCCATATTTGAAGACCGCACAGAAACGGATCTCCGGATGGCCTTCTATCACTGTTCACAGCAGCCAGGTGGACAGCATCCGGGACTATGCTTGCCGATTGCAAGGAGCCTGAAAGCACTCAAGCAAATTAACAATTTAAATGCTCTCCATGAGAATAAAATGTTGAAAGAACAGTTTATACAGGGATTGAGATTCCCCAGAGGGAACGCAGAACTGTAAATTGGTGGTCCTTAGATCATCCGGATGCTACCTTTGAGCCCTAAAGGACATGGCAATAAAAGGGCTGCGGCCCCTGGGCAAACCTGAGGTGGCCACTCAACATCATCAGGGTGAAGTCACTCCGGAACCGGCAGTAACCCCCTGTTTCCCGCTAGTGGCTGAAGCCAAAGCGCAGGTGACATCTCCTAGTGAATTGGAATGTCTGCGCTCAGAGGTGCGCCAGCTGACTAAAAATCTGGCTGCTGTTATGAGTGCCCTGCAACTGCGGAAAGAAGAGGAAGGAAAATCTTGCTAGCGGACTGCCCAGAAGACGTCCCGTGGATGCACCGGAGAAGAAAGAAGACGTCGCCCCCCCGGAGGAGGACAACGCCACCCCCAGGAGCAACCTCTGATCAACACCCTTCTCGTCGAGAGATCGTCTGTTTTCGCTGCAACCGAAAAGGTCATTTGTCTCCACAGTGTCCTTTAAACGGGCAGAACCTGGGTCCAAGGGCCAACACCCAGGAGAATACCGCCAGGCCCCTAGACTGGAACCGCAGGTATGTGGGCGGGCGACCCTACCTGTCCATTATTTTAGATGGGATTGCTGTTCCAGCATTGCTAGACACTGGGTCTCAAGTCACCCTCATACCTGATGCCCTATATACCAAGTATGGTCAATGGGACGATCTTAAACCCCCGAGCCTTGACTTTACCGTGTATGCTTCTAATGGTCTTCCTGTAGAAGTACTTGGAACAAAATGTGTAGATGTAAAGGTGGGAAGAGGGAGTTGAAAGACCAGGGACTTCTGGTAGTGAAGACTGTAAATGAGGAGAATGGTCTAAATATAATATTGGGTACTAATGTTATTGGTAATTGTTTGGAAGAAGTAGTGTTCTTGCTCCAACAGCTCGCTGAGATTGCCCGACCAAGGCAGAGAGGAGTCATCCAAAGAGAGATCCGGGCCCTGGTGTGTCAGCAGCAAGCGAAGCTTACGCGGCGAAATTGGTAATGTACGGGGTCACTGACTCAGTTCCTATTGTGATACCCCAATGAGTGAAATGATCATTTGGTGCAGGGCAGCCACATAGGTCTGAGAGGACAGAATTTACCAAGCTGTAGTAGAACCCCACCATTCAGAAACATAGACCTACACTTATGACTGCTAGAGGAGTAGTAGAAGTGGTGAATGGGGGAGTACCTGTACGGCTTCTCAATTGGGGAGATGATGAGGTAAATTTACCCGTTATGCAACCATTGCTAAACTTCATTGCTTTTCGACAATAATTCCATTCTCCCGGCTGAGTCCTTAGACTCCTGTCAAATAGAGGAGGACAATGACCCAGCAACTCAGGTGGCGGAATGGTGTCAGCAACTCCATGTTGGGACGGACACCACTCCCGCTCACCAGAAGCAAGGGTATTACGGGTGGGTGCAAGAGTACGCCCAAGTGTTTAGCAAAAATCCACTTGATTTTGGGATCATTAGGGAGTACAACATCATATCCCTACAGGCAATCATCTCCCATCAAAGAGCGGTATAGGCCATACCTCCAGCTCATTATCAGAAGGCTAAAGAAATGTTGAATGATATGAAGAAAGCTGGGGTGATAAGGGATAGTTGTAGTCCCTGGGCAGCCCCTCTAGTTCTGGTTTAAAAAGAAAGATGGTAGTATGAGAATGTGTGTGGTTACAGGCAGGTGAAACCGCATAACACACAAAGATGCATACCCGCTACCACGTATAGAGGAATCATTAGCTGCTCTGAAAACGGCTAACTACTTTTCTACCCTGATCTGACTAGTGGTTATGGCAAGTGGCTGTGGCTGAGGAGGATCGTGAGGAAAACGGCTTTCACCACCCCAAAGGGGCTCTGTGAGTTCGACAGAATGCCGTTTGGGCTCGTAGTTGCCCCAGGAACATTTCAAAGAGTGATGGAAAACTGTCTGGGACATCTCAATTTTGAAACCGTGCTGCTATACCTAGACGACGTTATCGTGTATTCCAAGACATATGAGGACCATCTGAAGCACCTGGCAGAAGTGTTTGAGTCCCTGTCCAGGTACGGGATGAAGTTGAAAACCTCAAAATGCCATCTACTCAAGCAAAAAGGTACAATACTTGGGGCACATCGTCAGTTGGAAGGAAGTAGCGCCGGACCCAGAGAAAGTACTGCCATCCAAAAAGTGGCCGGAGCCGAAAAAACCTTAAGGAAGTGCGACAGTTCCTGGGACTAACGGGTTACTACAGGAGATTCGTGAAAGATTACACGAAGGAAGGCAGCTCCTTTACAGGACCTCCTGGTAGGGACAATCCTTAAAGAGCAGAAACCCTCCCTTTAACTGGGGGAAAGAACGGGCTGAAGCATTCCAAAAGATGAAAGAGATCCTTACAGGTGATGAGATTAAACTATCCTGTTTTACAGCCAACCGTTCCTGTTGTACACCGACCCCAAAGTAATGAAGGGCTGGGAGCATTTCTCCAGTCAGAAGCAAAATGGACAAGGAAAAAGTCATCGCATATGCCAGCAGAAAAACTCAGGCCAACTGAAAGGAATCCGGGAAAATTTTAGCAGTTCAAGCGGGGAGTTTCTGGCGCTGGTTGGGCCATTACTGAAAGATTTAAGCACTATCTGGCCTCAATAAGTTCATGCGTTTACAGATAAAAAACCCGCTAATGCACCTGGAAACCGCCAAGTGGGTGCCATGGAGCAGCGATGGATGGCTCGGTTGTCCAATTACCAGTTTACTATAAGTACCGGGCAGGGTCGAAGAATGCTAATGCTGATGCGTTGTCCGTATGCCGCATGACTCTGTTACGGAAGAAGAATCGGACGACCTGGAAGAAATTGAGCTACCCCGCGTTCCATCGAAATGGGGTAGTCCACGAGCATCAAGTCCACAGAAAGCAAAATGGTGCAACATTAAATCCTTTACCCCTCACAGCTGGAAAGAGACTCAGGACAGTGATCCAGTGGTCAGCCACATCAAGGAGTTGTTAAAGCAAGAAGGCCTCCTTGGAAAAGGATGCACCTATGCCCGCCAAGCTCCTGTGGAACGGGGAGAAGCAGGTTGTTCCTGTACCGTGAGAAGTTGTGGCAGAAGATACGTCAACCCAGAAACCCATGAAATGGTCTGGCAAATCGTGGTCCCAAAGACAGACGTCCAATGGTGTTGGAAGCGTACCACGTCAAGCAGGACACTTTGGCTGGAGGAAGCTGGAGACCTGTTGAGATGCCGGTTCTACTGGGTTTAGGGATGCGCAGCTCCATCGAGAGGTGGTGTCGGAACTGTGGACCCTGTGGTCTCAGAAGAAAGGACTACGGTAGTCAAAAGGCCCCCTGCAACCTATCCGGACGACTCGTCCCCTGGAGATTGTGGCCCTGGACCACGTCAAATTGTCGCGAGTTAGATTGGATACTCATACGCCTTGACCATGGTGGCCATTACTCCAGATTTCTGGTAGTCGTTCCAGTTAAGACCAGACCGCAGTGCGGGCCGCGAAAGACTTTCAAGCAAGTTCTGCAGACCGCATGGGTATCCCGAGCAAGTCTTAACGATCAGGGACCTGCTTTTGAAGCTGATTTATTCAAGAATTCTGCCAAATGTAGGGTGCAAGAAAATAAGAACGACACCATATCACCCTAAACCAACGGTCTTTGTGAAAAGATGAACCATATTGTCCTTGACTTGTTGAGATCCATACGTTGGAAGACAGGAATCGATGGCCGGATTTACTACCCGATTTGGTTGATTTGTACAACCATATACCTGTAAAGCTCAATAACTGCCACTCCCGCCTATCTTATGAGAGCAAGGCCCGGAAAACTACAATGGATCTAGAACTTGGGTGGTAGAACCCGGGGGCAGACGACGCTGTTGAGAACTGGGACGTCAATCGGCAAAGAGCAATACAGAAGAGTACAAATCTGTGTGGAGGAAAGTCTCAATAGGCACGGGAGAAACAGGAAGATGTTTACAACCGAAATGCTCCTGCCAAGCCTTGATGCCTGGAGAGGTAGTATTAAAAAGAAAAAGAAAGATGCACAAACTGGATAATCAGTGGGAGCAAGAACCCTTTCGTATACAAGATTCTAAATACGACAAAGAAAAGTTTGTGTCGTCTGTAAAAGGAGGAGGAAAAACAACAACCACTGTGTCCAGAGATCATTTGAAGTTGTGTCCAGAACACTTAAAGAGTTGTGAAAAGAGCCCTGCTTCAATCAAAGAGAAAGAAAGGAAGAGGTCCTACACACCGATCTGGGAGATTTTCCTGCGGATTGGCCCCGACTGGGAGATGCTGTGATAATTCCAGTGTTGCGTTTTATCAGCCACAAGAGGAAATTCTACCTCCAGTTGTGCCTGTGGTGCCAGTTGAGCCCGCTCAGGAGTTAACCCATTCCAGCAACACCTCAACCTGTAGAACCTCAAGATGGATCATCTGAAGCAGCGCCCCATACTATGGGATCTCCTGGTGAAGCTGACTCACACCGCCAGCCATCAGTACGCTTGCCAGATCCATAGAAAGATTTTAAAGGGAGTTCTATGGTTTACCGTTTCATAGTGCAGACAGATCGCAAATTGATTTACCTGAAACTACACCACGTAGGTCAGAGAGAATCACAAAAGGGAAATTACCCATTAGATATCAGCAATAGTTATGACGAACTGATGTAAATATATTGTGAAAAGTCTATTAAAATAAATGTGTTTTTCCCTATCAAGCTTCGTTTACAATTGGACTCAGAGGCTGAGGACTGAGCCCGCCCAAAAAACTGTATCCTGTAAATAGTTGCACTAAAGTGCCTTCTTAATGGTTTCACATGAAACCTTGACTCACCTCTGAACACAAAAACCCGTGTGGTGTGGCACTGAGTGAGGTCTGCATTTGGATGTCCTGCAGCCCACCCAGGACCCACGTGAAGGTTTGGTGCGGGTCCTTCACAAGTATCTTGTATATCTATTTATTGAAAATGCTATTTGATACTACTTGTATTTTTTCTATCAAGTTTGTAACGTTCAAAGTAGTCTTACCTCCGGATGGGAAGATGTTATTGTTCCAAATGTTATTGCATAAACAAAATTTTTCTGTCTTTTGTATTCCACAGCCCGGGAGTGCTGTCGTTTACCATGGGGGAATGTGTAGCCCTGGTACACAATACCAGGAGGATGAGTGGAGAGGTAAAGGTTAAGTGTTCTTCATGTCATCATGTACCTTCAACACGCCCAGTAGGGGTGTGGAAGGGAGTGTCAGGAGGAGAGTGTGTCCAGACTCAGGAGAGACAAGACGTCTTAGGGACTCTGCTCTATCTTCAGCTTCAAATTGTGGAGTCTAGTATAGGTACTTTAACGTACCCGAGCCTAGTCAAAGCTGTGCCCACTGGAGACAGGCTGAAATATCTCCTGAGAATGAGCAAGTCGAAGGGCAAAAGTGGAAGAAAGCAAGGAAGTGCTATAGGTGAAGAATACCTGCACGAATCTACCGGTTACTGGGGACCGAAGGATCATCTTTGTTTCAAGAAAGGTGAAAGATAGCAGAAATCTACCGGACCCTAGGTCGCGGCGGATAAGCCCATATAGTCAGTACGTAACTGGGGTCAGAGGGAAGTGAGGACCGTGAGTCAGTGCACGACAATATAGGAAATCATCTTTCTCACAAAAAGGCTCCAACCACAACACTGATCGGGCAGAACAGCTAAAGATTAGTGGAATTGTAGAGAGGACTACGCTTCAAGTGGTCGTACTCAGCTTCATTGGAGTTAAAGGAGGCCCCTAACTTGCTTAACCGTTTGCCTCAAAGCTCATCCTCCATCAACCCCCATCAGCCTCCCTGGGACCTGCTTTACCATTCTGCAAGTAAAGGTATGGAAAGACTTTGACTGTGTGAGACTGAGTTATTACTGCATGCCTGCACAATCCCTACCTAACTACCGACCTGAGGGAAGAGTCCCACCTGTGGGGACCCGACATCTAGCTGCCTCACATCCCCTCAGAGATTACAGCAGCGCTGGTTTAATTACCAGAATACTACAGGTGGCGTCACGAACTGTATTATAGTTATCCCCTGTAAATATTCCCAACAACATACGCCAGACCGCCCGGGCCACAGACCGAGCCACAGTACCTGTGACAACAATCCCCATAGACTTCTACGGGCTCGGTCTGAGTACCCCATTGCCCTGGTAACCCACAATTGTGGTGGCGGGTCGGACACAAGACCACCGTGGTCTATGGTTCCCGTGTCCATGCGCACCTTTGTGAGTATGAGGACGCCTCAAGGAAGCTAAGATCCCTCTGGGGGGAGTTGAGGGTAGCTAAGGAGAGGTCCAACAGGGCCTCCGGCAATAAGAAGGCCGAGCTATCCGCCGCGGTCAGAAAGATCCAGAGATCCATAGAAGACCTGGCAAGCCGGAGGTGCGAGATCCTGGCCGGCAGCGGGCCCTTTCGCTGAAAAATTTGGAGAATGACGACCGGTTCAGAGCCTTGGCCGGAGGGGCTCCAGAGGGGTCACGGAGCCCGGCCAGGTGGTGGAGGAGGAGGAAGAGGAATGCAAGGAGGAGGTCGCGCCCTACCCACCGCCTGGTGGCCTGGTAAGAGATCTCCAGGCGTCGCACGCGGGATAGCCCCGAGCAAGTGGCTCTCTCCGCCAGATTCTGGCTCTTCAGAGGGCAGCGAGTGCGAGGGGGGAGGATGAGGATGGTGGTAGTAGTAGCAGTGAGGGGGGCTGCCTCGTCATGCAGCAGATCGGCAGATCGAGTCCCCGGTCCGGTTTAACCAGCTTGCAGTTCGGGGATGAGATCTGCGATGACGAGGCAGCCAGGAGGGGGATGAAGAGAAAAGCTAAGAAGAAAGAAAAAAAAAATAGCTGTTGTCCAGAAGTTTGTGTATGTCCCCCTCTCTGGGGCCCCCCGGTCCCGCTGTGCGGCACCCGCTACCCACCCCTGCTCGGGCTCTGTTGTGGGTCCGCAGCAAGGGAGCGGGAGATTACAGGCCATGACACGCAGGGCGCCGCCTCTGTTTGTGGTAATGGAGGGGGTAGTCACGTGTCTAATATGGAGCATGGTGTGGAGGGTGGCCCAGTGGTGGGCAAGAGAGTGGCAGCCGGGACCGCATCTCCGGCGGTGAGCGCTGTGGGTCTGGGTCCCCCACTTACGGATCCGTTACTGGATCGCTTCTGGGGACCCAGGCACCCAGTAAAGTGAAGGGGGCGGGGCCTGCGGCTCCGGCAGAGCTGGCTCATAAAAAACAACTGGTGGGGCGGCTCCCCTGGCGGGGTCTGCGGTGAAGTCTGGGCCGGGGGCCCCGCCGCCGGTAGATGCTAAGGCCAGGGGGAGTGGCCTAGCCTGGGGCCGGCCGCTGGAGTCGCTGTGCCCAAGCTGTTTGTGGCCCAGGGTGTGGTGGTTGGGGGTGCTGTGCCCCGGGGGACTGGTACCGCCGGGGGTGCACCTGGGGGTGGTCCCGGCTCCGGGTCGGCTCCGGGGGTCCCGCTGCGGCTGGTCTCGGGGGGCGTGGCCTCCTCGGCACCCGCCGCTCATGTGGGTGCAGCTCTAGACGGCAGTGTTGTGAAGCTGGAGGCTGGGGGCGTGGCTTCCAGCAAAAGGAAAAAAAAAATGGTAAAGATCAGCAATGGAGCAGAAACTGCAGCAGACAGCAGCAAGGGCGCATGCCTGGCCAGGTCCCCTGAGTCTGGGGGCTTACCTGCAGTGGGGGCGCCGGCGACGAGCCGGGATGGAGCTGGAGGCAGGACTGCTCCTGGCTTGGTCTCTGCCACTGAAAGAGAAGGCAGTTCTGTGCAGGCTGTGGATGAAGTGCTGCTGAAGCCCAATGGCAGCCCAAGTCTTAAAGGGCCAGCAGCACTGTGTGTGCTGAACCCCCCGGCAGGGAAGATGCCACCAGTAGGTGGCGGGTAGCAGCAGAGAAGCAAACATTCATGTAAATACCCAAAAAGTGAGGCAAAATAATATTGACCCCAGTGTGCATGTGAGTGAGAGTGGGGTGACTGATGAAGTGGATAAGGAGGGTGTGTGTATGGAAGTGTCAGTGGTTGAGGATGCGGGTGGCAGTGCGTCTAAAGTGGCAAGTGTGAATGGGGTGGTAAGTGTGAATGGGGTGTCTGAGGGTACTGGAAGGAGGGGGGGGGGGCCAGTCCATCTGCCCCCCCAGCCGCCGGTCCTCTGAGTTATTCGGGGGTGGTGGCTGGAGCTTCAGGGTCTGGTCAGGGAGTTTCCTCGCCTCTGGAACCTCAGGGATGGCGTCTTGCGGCGCCGTTTCCTGGAGGCCCTCAAAAAGGGAGAACGGACGATCAATGTAGAGGGTAGAGAGGTGGACTTGGCCTTTTGGCTGGATAGATACGGCCTGGCTGCCTTCCAAGATAAAAGGGAGGGGGAAACGGTTTGGTCCCTCCCGACAGCCGGGCAGGGGGTGGCCAGGCGGAATGTGGTCCGTCTTCGGTGGAGGGGCAGTGAAGAGCGAGGGTTGTGGAGCTCCTTCTGAAGATGGACTTCAGGGCGACGGACATCTTTGCCCTGATTCATCTGTTTGGCACCTCCTTCTTCGATGTCAGTTTTGTTCGGCCAGAGGGCCTAGAGCTTTTCTGGTCAAATTTCGAACTGGCAAAGGGGGAGCCCGGCTGGCGAGACTTTTCCAAAATAGTGTAAAGAGGGTGACCGTTCTGACAAGTAACGAGTCACTCTCTGGGGTCGACATCATGACGTGGCTTTCCCGTTATGGGGAAGTCACGGACGTCCCTAAGAAAAATAGGGACGAGTTTGGCATTTGGTCAGGGGGCTGGACCTTCATGGTAAAGTTGAAGGTTTCAGGAGGTACAGTCACCCACATCCCCTCCTCAGCATTTCTGGGGAGGGACAGAATCCAGATCTTCTACCAGGGGCAACCGAAGGTCTGCCACAGGTGCGGTGATCCCCGCCACTTCAGCGCAGGCTGCAAGGTGCAGAAGTGTGCCTTGTGTGGCGGGGTAGGTCATCTTGCCGCAGCCTGTGGTGACATTAGGTGTCACCTGTGTGGTGACCTAGGTCACCCGTATAGCCGCTGCCCCCGCTCCTTTTCCGGCACCATCTCTGGCCCAGCGGGGGGGAGCCATGGGGGGATCCCGGTGGTGCAACTTCGCTGGGGCTGGGGGTGGAGGCATGAGGGGAGCTGAGGGGTCAGTGAGGAAAGGCGAGGCTGGTACATCTGCCCACCAGTGGCAACAGGTGAGGCACCGTAAGGGCAGGGGGCAGGATAAGCCTCAGGCAACTGGGGTGATGACTGTCCCCACCCTGGAGGCAGCAGCCGAAGCCTCTGAGGCCCTGGGGGAGAAGGCGGTGAGCGAGGAGATCCGGAGGATGGAGAGGGAGGTGGCTGCTTCTGATAACTCTTCCCAGTATGAAAGTGTGGATGAAGAGGTGGTGGAGCAGCCTAAAAAAACGGGTGACAATCGTACCGGTAAGAGGCGGAAGAAGAAGAACAAGGCTAAAAAATCTAATGCCCCCCCCCCTGACCGCTAGGGTGCCCACGGAAGGGCTCACCGGCTCCCCTTGATCCCCCTCTCCAATCGGTTCCAAGCCCTCGATGACTCTGCTGTGTCGGAGGTCGGGGGTGAGGGGCCGGATGCAACATCTGGGGTGCCTTCAGGGAGTGGCGAGGTCCGTCCTCCGGGGGATTCACACTCTTCTGGCGGGGGGACTACCTCGGGGTCCAGGGGCGAGGAATCTAGTGCTGGGAAGGAGGTGTCCACTGCTGCTAAGGAGGATATGGGCACCTCGGTGTCTTTAAAGAGGAGGGGTGAGTCGGGTTCCTCCTCAGAGGGGGAGAGGAAATCTGGGGGTACGGTTAAAAAACAGGCCGTCTAACTCAATCACCCATGATGGCGGAACCTACCCCGTTGACTCTGGCGTCGATTAATGTCGCCAGCATAAAGTCGGATACGGCTAGATTTACGGCCTTTGATTTTATCACCCGGGTTGAGGCTGATGTTTTATTTTTGCAGGAGACCAGACTAACGGACCTGGGGTCCATCCACAAAGCAAAGAGGGAATGGAGGAGTGGGCCCTCATACTGGTCTCTTGCGGCCGAGCCGTATAGCGGGGTAGCGGTCCTTTTTAAGACCGCGGAGGTGGAATGCAGACGGGTGATCGAGGTAGAAATGGGGAGATGTTTGGTCCTTGACGTCTTCATGAGGGGACAGGAGCTTCGGCTCATCAATATCTATGGCCCGCAATCTAAGTGGGACCGTAAATGTCTCTTCCTGAGGATCAAGCCCTATCTTTTTACGAGCCGGCAGGTGGTCTTCGGTGGGGATTTTAATGCTATAACCAGACTCCGTGATAGGGGAGGCCCCGGAGACCGGCTGACTTATGATAGCGTAGCCTTGAATAGCATAGTAAGCGAAGCTCGCCTGGTGGATGTCCACATCCGGCACACCCCAGGTCACGAGGGTTTCACCTTTTATAGGGGAAGCAGTAGGTCTAGGATAGATAGGTTTTTTTTAAAGGAGGAAGCCGTCTCTTCTGCAGTGTCCGCTGTTGAGGTGGAGTTCTCCGATCACTGTTTAATTTTCTTTACTTTGAATGTTACAGAGACTCCCCGGATGGGGAGAGGCCTATGGAAGCTGAATTCGTCCCTTCTGGAAGAAGCGGAAGTAAGACAGTCCTTTGAGGAATTTTTTCAGAGCCAGGTACCTCTCTTGGGTCTTTGTAGCAGTAAGTCTGAGTGGTGGGAGATCTTCAAAAGAAGGGTCGCAAGGTTCTTCCGTCAGCTCTCGAGCCTCAGGGGCCTGAACAGGTACCGCCTGTATCGGCAGCTGGGGAGGAAACTCGAGCAGCTCGTCTCGACTGGAGGGGACCGAGAGGAAATCTCCAGGGTGAAGACCTTGCTCAAGGGGTGCCAGTACGATAGGCACACATCCTTGGTTTTTGAGAGGGATTTCGGGAGGTACCGCTCGCCCGACCCTTACAGAAACTGCAGATTGTCAGTGAATTGTAAGATGGTGACAGGACTGATCGACAGTACGGGGTCCCTGAACAGATCCAAATCAGGGATCCTGGAGGTGGTCAGATCCTTCTACTCGCATCTCTTGGGGAGGAGGAATCCTGATCGGGATGAGATGTCGGCTTTCCTGGCTGAAACCATCCCTGAGCCAGGGGATGACCCCTCTCTTCATGTTTTGGCAGAAGCAATCAGGGAAGAGGAAGTGAGACGGGCGATTTATGGGCTACGGCCCAAAAAGTCGCCCGGTCCGGATGACTTGACATCCGAGTTCTACAAGACTTTTCGGGACTCTTTGGTCCCCCTCTTGACTGAGGTGTTTAATGAGTGCCTCTCCTCGGACACTCTGCCCAGTTCAATGAGGAAGTCAGCCCTGATTATCCTGTCAAAGGGTAAAGACTCGTCCCGTATTGAGAATTGGCGTCCCATAGCGCTTCTCAATACGGACCGAAAGGTTCTGGCAAAGGTGCTTTTTAATCGGTTGGTGAAGTTTGCACCCTGGCTCCTTTCGGGGGCCCAGCACTGCTCTGTTCCAGGCCGCAGTACATTTAGTGCTGTGCTCGGTGTCCGAGAGGCAGTGGAGCAGGGCAGGGCAGGTCACTGGAAGGGGTACTTGCTGTCCTTAGACCAGGCAAAGGCCTTTGACCGGGTTAACCATGAGTACCTCTGGTCCGTCCTTCTGAGGTACGGTCTGCCTGGGAGGTTTGTTGATTGGTTGAGAGTTTTATACAATGGGGCAGAGACTTTTCCGCTAGTGAACGGTTGGGTCGGACACCCTTTTGAGGTGAGGTCTGGTGTCCGCCAGGGCTGTCCTCTGAGCCCACTGTTATACGTGTTCGCGATCGACCCCCTTTTAAGGAGGGTGGAGCGCGGACCGTTGGTGGGAGTCGGGATGGACCGGGCGGTGCCGGAGGCCGCCTTGAGGGTAGTGGCATACGCTGACGACGTTTCCCTTTTTGTATCCTCGAGAGAGGAGGCGGATTGGGTGATGTCTGAGGTTGAACGCTACTCGGTGGCATCCGGGTCCATGATCAACCGGGACAAGTGTGAGAGTCTCTGACTGGGAGGGGGAGATCCAAGTTTTGATCTCCCGGACACCCTTCCAGAGCCTCAGGCCACAGCAAAAATATTAGGCATCAGTTTCGGCCCGGGGGACTATCCCCAGCAAAACTGGGAGGTCAGACTTAAGATTGCCGCCCAGAAGGTGGATCAGTGGAAGGGTTGGTCCTTGACCCTAAGGGAAAGGGTTAGTCTTGCCAAGGGCTATTTGCTTCCTTTGCTAATATATCTGGGCAGCGTCTGCATCTTGCCAGAGCCTCTTTGGACACGGGTCTACAGCCTGTTTTTCCAATTATTATGGGGAAATAGGCTGAACCTAATCAAGAGAGAGGTCACGTACCGCACGAGGAGACTAGGAGGGTTGGGTATGGTCAACCCAGTGGTGTTTCTAGTAAACACCTTTCTTAAGGCAAACATCGCCAACCTCTGGTCAGAGAGGGCTCCTCCGTGGGTATTCTCCTGTAGGGGGTGGTTTCGGCCTTTCTTCCAGGAATGGGAGACAGGTGGGCAGGTGAAGGACCTTCGTACACCTCATGGGCATCTTCCGGCTTACGTTACCCCGGTTCTGAAGGTGATCCGTCGGTGGGGTCTGGGGGTGTGGGAGATCAGGATCATGTCGAGAAGGTTTCTTGACAATAGGGTCCTGTTGACCCACTTTCAGAAGCCCCTGGCTCTCAGGGATTGCCCAAGCCGGGATCTGGAGGTGGGGCTCGGGTTATTGAACTCTAAGCGGATCCCCTTGAAGTTTTGGGACTTGGCTTGGCGCTGCTTCCATGGGAAGCTGTATGTGAGGGACAACCTGAAGTACAGGAGCTCTGATGACCGGGATTGTCCCCGCGAGGAGTGTGGTGGCATGCTTGAAAGCATGGAGCACTTCCTGCTTCGGTGTCCCTTTAATACAGAGGTCTA
This sequence comes from Oophaga sylvatica, assembly GCA_033576555.1. NCBI lineage: Eukaryota > Metazoa > Chordata > Amphibia > Anura > Dendrobatidae > Oophaga > Oophaga sylvatica. Next base: position 8,831 of record JARQOD010001898.1, on the reverse strand, counting down.
CAGCAGGGTGGGTGCTTCCATTGGCTGGCCCAGGCTGGCAAGCCTCTCCTATGCGGAGTGGGCCTATGGGGCATTCAGGTCCCTTGGTGGCCGAGATCGGGGCACTGTTTTCTTAGTTAGTTTAGTAACTAGGTTCTGCACGTGGAATGCACGGTGTCTAGTGTCTACTCAGCGGAAAGTCCTCCCCAGGGAAGAGGTGATTAGGAACATCCTGGGTGACCTGGCAAAAGTGCGCTCCCTGGAGTTTGAGAGGCTGGGTGCAGGGAGGGCCTCTCTCCTATGGAGGGGTTTCTCCTTTAATGTGCCCTAGGGTGAGTTAGGTTCTGTGTGCCTGTGATAGGGCTGTTAGTATTTTTTATCCTTTTATCTTTATTTTGTAGGGTCAGATAGATGTGTAGGGACAGGGAGGGACAGATAGGGACAGTCTTTAGGGACAGGTAGTTAGTATTAGGTTGGTAGTGAGGGTCAGTGAGGGACAGGTAGGGGCAGGTAGGGAGAGGTTGGTAGGGCTATAGGGACAGGATTTTCTCTTTTGTGTTGTTAGGGAGGGTCAGGGTGATGTGCGGTAGATTAGGGTGAGAGCCTCTATGGTCTCCAGTTCCTGGTGGTGGCTGTAACCCTCACGTATAGATTTTTGTTTTGGAATTGGTAACCTGGGTATAGGGCTTGCAAGCATTGAACTTGGGCCTGTTCTTTGGTCATGGTTAAGGTGTGTAGTGGTTATTATTGATAGGTGTTATTATTGATATATGTTATTATAAGGTTGTGTATATATACTGTATATATATGTTGTATGTGTACTATAATGCTTGTAGGGGGATTTAGTTTAGGTGTGGTGGGGGGTTTCTTTGGGGGGAGGGGGGATGGGTTTTGGAGAATGGACATCCGGCGGGATGCCAAGAAGATTTGCTGTGTAAGAAAGGCCACAAACTTTCGTGGGACCTGGTGTGATAGGCCACAAGCTTTCGTGGGACCTGGTGTGATAGGCCACAAACTTTCGTGGGACCTTTGGGGGAATGGTGGTGGTTTAGTTTAGGAAAAATAATAAAAAAAATAATAATAAAAAAAAAAAATTAAAAATTAAAAAAAAATATATATATGTATATACGAGGTATAGTATGTGTGTATATATATGTATAGTATGTGTGTATATATATGTATATGACGATTGTATCATTAATTTTGGCCAGGTGGCCTATTTACTTTCTTTAGGGCAGTTGGCTGAATTTTTTTTTTTTCTAGAGGTGAATGCATGGGTATGAGTGTATGGGGAAAAAAAAAAGGATATAGGTTGAGGTCTCTTCCCTTGCCGGGGGTGTTAGTGAAATGGAGGAACATTTTGTTTCTATATATCTGTTGGACATTGGACTTTTGGGATTTATGGATAATGTTTTTGTTATTGAGTTTGTCTGTAAGTTTTGTTTTGTATTTTTATAATAAAAGAGATACAGGAGGTAACTCAGGATCAGTAATGTAATGTATGTACACAGTGACTGCACCAGCAGAATAGTGAGTGCAGCTCTGGAGAATAATACAGGATTTAACTCAGGATCAGTACAGGATCAGTAATGTAATGTATGTACACAGTGACTGCACCAGCAGAATAGTGAGTGCAGCTCTGGAGTATAATACAGGAGGTAACTCAGGATCAGTAATGTAATGTATGTACACAGTGACTGCACCAGCAGAATAGTGAGTGCAGCTCTGGAGTATAATACAGGATGTAACTCAGGATCAGTAATGTAATGTATGTACACAGTGACTGCACCAGCAGAATAGTGAGTGCAGCTCTGGAGTATAATACAGGAGGTAACTCAGGATCAGTAATGTAATGTATGTACACAGTGACTGTGACTCGACCACGCACCACAATTGTGGATACCAGGGCTATGGGGTACTCGGAGCCGAGCCCATGGAAGTCTATGGGAGTTGTCACTGGCAGCGGTGGCTCGGTCCGTGGCCCTGGCGGTCGTGCAATGGGGGATATTTACAGGGGATTATTAGGTAGGTAGTTCGTGACGCCACCTGTGGTTTCCGGTAATTGTACCAGCGCTGCTATGAGGACTTTCACAGGGGATGTTATGGGGCAGCTTGGTAATAAGTCTCCCACAGGTGAGACGGGTCCCTGGAAGTCTATGGTGGAGATGATGCAGGGTGCAATAAGAATTCAGTCACACACAAGGTAGCTTCTTCTCATACCTTTTACTGATGATGGTTCAAGCAAATCCCGGGAAGCTGGTCGGGGTGGAGAGTGCACTTTCAGGTAGCAGCCTAGCAGGTTAGAGGCCTCCTTAACTTCCATATAATGTGAGTCCAACTTGCCTGAAGCGAAGTTAACTCCAAAACTCCAGCTTTCTCTGTAGCTGTACTGCCCGGCCAACGTTGTGGTGGAGCCTTCTAATGATGAAACTAAGTCCTTACTTTTGCTTGGCCTAGCTCAAAGTCCCTGTTCCACCTGACTCCGGTTACGTATTGACACTTTGGGCTGCTCTCTGCGACCTGTAGTCCAGATGCCTCTGGTTTTCTTGTCACTATGCCTGAAACAATAGTGACGCTTCGGTCCCAGTGACCGGTGATTCAGTGCAGGCAATCCAATACCTAAAGCACTTTTCTATCTTCTCCACTGTGCCCTTCGCCCTGCTTTCCGCTCTTAACATAAACACTGGGAGCTTCGTTGGTAATGTCAGCTTTCTCCTAGAGCTCGCTGAGCAGTTCTCAGTATCCTCCTTACTTCAGCTTCTGTTGAGGTACTGATTGAGGGTAGCTCTGACTAGGCTAGGATGATCCACTTCACCCGTACTAGCCTCCACTTGCTTGTCAGGTGAGCTACGCTAACTCTGCGAGGATCCAGTCTTTTCTCCTCTCCTTCCAAGTCCAGACTCCACTGGCACTGATCTGCACTGTCCGAAGACAGGAAACTGACTGCACTGTCCTGAGACAGGAAGCTTGACTCAGCTCTGCTACATGTCACCACCTCCTATACCCCTGGTGGGTGTGTCTAGAAGTGTGAGTGAAGTGCATATCAAGCTTTGCTGTTACCTTCCTGTGCACTCTCCTGGATTTTTATGTGTGCCTGCGTAGCTGGGCTACACATCCCCCCTTGGTAAAACACAGCACTCCCGGGCTGTAAAAGACAAAAAGAATATTTTGTATTGCATTAACAATAAACATTATAACTCTTCCCATCCGGGAGGTAAGGATTTCTTGAACGTTACAATATGTACAGTAAGAAAATACAAAAGTATCAAAATATCAAGACATTTTCATATATACAGGATACTTGTGGAGGACCCGCACCAAAAACCTCCCACGTGGGTCCTGGGTGGGCTGCAGGACTTCTGACTGCAGACCTCACTCTAGGCCCACCATACGGGTTTTTCTTCAGAGGTAGTTGTGTAATAGTGGCTTCGTGTAAAACCAATATAATGCACCGAAGCGCAACTATGTACAAAGATAAGTTCTGGGCTGGCACAGTCCTCAGCCTCTCAGTCCATGACATGGTTAAAGACACATATTTAAACTTCAATTGTCAAATATTCACATTATATACCTATATATATACTTCAAGTATTCACTTACTTGTTTTACCCAACCAGGGTATTCTATATGTAAAACTATGCAATCAACATATTACTTTTTAATTTCTCAAAATTCCTTTTCCTTGTACCCAGCCGGGCATTCTATTCCATATATGTAAAACTATGTAAACACTATACATAGCACTAAAGTGCAAAACAGCTATTATCTTTCAAAACTTTTTACATTTCTTGGTTGCGGTAAACCCCTGTCTGGGTCCTACCGGTCTTCACATTTTCTTGCTGACTTCAATTACATCTTCCACCCCGGGGGCTGGAACAATGCGATGCTCCTTAGAGTGCATGACAAGCAGGTCGTGACCTGCTATCAGGGTCTGGGTCGCTACAGTCCTTGTGCGAACCGCTAGGGGCACTCCGGGTGCTTCCTCCTTGTGAGACGCCGATTGCGTCGCTGTTTGCGTAGCAGGGGGCGATTCAACTGTAACCGCAGTTTGCGATGTAGAGGGAGGCTTGGCTGCAGAGGTGTATGCAGGAGGCGATGCCTTTTGCAACTTAAATTGCGATGGGCCTGCAGGAGGTGATGTTGAAGTACGGCCTGGTGCTGTGGACGCTCTGAACTGGGACGCCCCGGGACCGGCGTCGGGGACGGGATTGTGTAGCCCTGGTGTTAGGCACACGCAGTACCCTGGAGAGTGTGTGGAGAGATAGCAGTTCAATGCTCAATACCCATTCACTCAACATACACTAGACACACCCTTAGGGTAGTGTAGTCACTTGTGAGGGAGTGGTCAGTGTGTATTCGTTGAGTGATTAGAGTGGTCAGTTTCCTGTCTTCGGACAGAGCAGACGTGTGGAGTCTAGCTGGGACTTGGAGGGAGGAATCAGTCCAGCCTGGTTCTATCAGCAGTTCAGCAAGTGGAGGCCAGTAAGGGCGAGATATAGATCACCTCAGCCTGGTCAGAGCTGTACCTCACTTGAAGACATTGATAAAGAAAGAAGAGCTTAGTACAGAAATACTTCAGTCTCCTGTCCCAAGGACAGTGAAAGGTTCAGAGACGTGCTCCTGCCTAGTGGATTACTGAGAGTCTGGTAACTAACTCTGAAGGAAGAGAAGAAGGGAGTGATTATATGACTTTTGCAAGTGTGAGTGTTTATGCTACAAGCGAGGACAAGGCGAAAGGCACAGTGGAAAGGAATATTTGAAAAGTGCTTTTGGATTGAAGAAGTCCTGCACATTGTTACCGGTCACTGGGGACCGAAGGATCACTAAAGCTTCACGCTTAGTGGTAAGAAAACCAGAGGCTTATCGGACCTTAGGTCGCGGCAAGCAGCCCCTAAATAGTCGGTACGTAACTGGGGTCAGGGGGAGTGAAGACTTTGAGCCTGATCAGCAAGATAGGAATTCAGCTCTCTCACAGGAAGGCTCCGACCACAAAACTGACTGGGCAGTACAGCTATGGAATAGCTGGAGTTATAGAGGGAACTACGCTTCATGCTGGTTGTACTCATCGTTGTGAAAGTAAAGGAGGCCCCTAACTTGTCCAGCTGCTATCTCAAAACACATTCTCCTTGGATCAGCCTCCCTGGGACCTGCCTTACCATCTTACAAGTAAAGGTATGGAAAGACGCTGACCGTGTGAGACTGAGTTATTTACTTGCATGCCTGCACAACCCTGCCTTAACCATCGACCTGAGGGAAGAGTCCCACCTGTAGGGGACCCGACATCTAGCTGCCTCACCATCCCCTCAGAGCTCTACAGCAGCGCTGGTATAAATTACCAGAAGACTACAGGTGGCGTCACGAACTGTAAATATATCTATCCCCTGTAAATATTCCCCCAACATACGCCAGACCGCCAGGGCCACAGACCGAGCCACCGCTACCTGTGACAAACCCCATAGACTTCCATGGGCTCGGCTCTGAGTACCCCATTGCCCTGGTAATCCACAATTGTGGTGGCGGGTCGACACAGGATCACTAACGATGGACACATTCAGGGCATACCACCCCTTCATGCCCCAGTGACGGGTGTAACTAACAATGTCCCCATTCATCAGGTCCCTCCCCGGGTGACCGATGGGCAGGTGGGATTCTACGTCCCTGCGGCTGACAAAGACCCCTGCATAGAGGCCCGGTTCTCTGATGAAGCCCCAGCCCTTGCAGAGCTGGAACTCTGTAACACACCCCTGCCGCCGCGGTTCCCGCAAGGTACCTTTTTCTCTGCGCACGGTCTCCTTATCAGCGACCATCTGCTCATACTGCCATTGTCGGTTCCGCTGCACCTCCCGCTCTTCCTCCTGCCGGCGTCGCTGCTCCTCTTTGCGACACTGCATCTCTCTTTCCCACTGGACGGCATACGTGATGTCATCAATACGCTCCATCTCGTCCCAGTTGACTTCTGGCAACGATGGGCAGGAACCCTCCGGTGTCCCCGCCGGGGAATGGTAATCCGCTGCGGCCTCCTGACCTGGCTGGCATTCCGGAACGGGCAGGACCTCCTCAGCCTCCTTCGCCTCCACCGCTCCATCGGTGGGATCAGGTACAGCATATCTGGTGTCCGCCTCCAGTCGCTCCGCAGCCTTTTTCATCAGGGCCTTTGGATAATCCAGTGATAGAGGGGTATCAAGAGACGGTATTTCACTTGTGGGAGAGAACATGGCGTCCCACAGCAGCCGCTGTGTTTGGGTCCGCCAGCGTCTCTCCGTCTCTTGTTGAATTGCACGATTCTGCAGCTTCTTCTTCAGCTCTGCGTTCTCCCTCCGCAGCTCCATCATGGCGGGGTCGGTGTCCCGATCTGGGGACAGCTCCGGCACAGGCAGACAGTCCTCTGGTATTGGGCACTGATTCTCCTGTCCTTCCGCCATCTCGGTCCAGATCTCACTGTGGTATCCAACAGGAACATTCTGGTCCTTTCCGTGGAGGCGGGATTTGCGTCTCCTCCTCTTCGCATAGAGGATGAAGAGGAGGCGTATTTCTTTAGCAGTGGGGCTGGATCTCACATTGTAGTAGGCCTTGGAGAGGGCGGCCATAACTTTTCGCGCTTCAGGGGGGTACACGCCCACGAAGGTACGCCCACCTTCTTCACCAGCGCCTCAGGGCGCCAACTTGGCGGCAAAATGGCGGTATTTTGGCGCCAATAGTGACATACAGCAAACAGTCCAATTTAGGCACACAGGGCTTACGATCTTGTAAGTTTCGGATCCTGTTCGTGACGCCAAGTTGACTCGACCACGCACCACAATTGTGGATACCAGGGCTATGGGGTACTCGGAGCCGAGCCCATGGAAGTCTATGGGAGTTGTCACTGGCAGCGGTGGCTCGGTCCGTGGCCCTGGCGGTCGTGCAATGGGGGATATTTACAGGGGATTATTAGGTAGGTAGTTTGTGACGCCACCTGTGGTTTCCGGTAATTGTACCAGCGCTGCTATGAGGACTTTCACAGGGGATGTTATGGGGCAGCTTGGTAATAAGTCTCCCACAGGTGAGACGGGTCCCTGGAAGTCTATGGTGGAGATGATGCAGGGTGCAATAAGAATTCAGTCACACACAAGGTAGCTTCTTCTCATACCTTTTACTGAAAATGGTTCAAGCAAATCCCGGGAAGCTGGTCGGGGTGGAGAGTGCACTTTCAGGTAGCAGCCGAGCAGGTTAGAGGCCTCCTTAACTTCCATATAATGTGAGTCCAACTTGCCTGAAGCGAAGTTAACTCCAAAACTCCAGCTTTCTCTGTAGCTGTACTGCCCGGCCAACGTTGTGGTGGAGCCTTCTAATGATGAAACTAAGTCCTTACTTTTGCTTGGCCTAGCTCAAAGTCCCTGTTCCACCTGACTCCGGTTACGTATTGACACTTTGGGCTGCTCTCTGCGACCTGTAGTCCAGATGCCTCTGGTTTTCTTGTCACTATGCCTGAAACAATAGTGACGCTTCGGTCCCCAGTGACCGGTGATTCAGTGCAGGCAATCCAATACCTAAAGCACTTTTCTATCTTCTCCACTGTGCCCTTCGCCCTGCTTTCCGCTCTTAACATAAACACTGGGAGCTTCGTTGGTAATGTCAGCTTTCTCCTAGAGCTCGCTGAGCAGTCTCAGTATCCTCCTTACTTCAGCTTCTGTTGAGGTACTGATTGAGGGTAGCTCTGACTAGGCTAGGATGATCCACTTCACCCGTACTAGCCTCCACTTGCTTGTCAGGTGAGCTACGCTAACTCTGCGAGGATCCAGTCTTTTCTCCTCTCCTTCCAAGTCCAGACTCCACTGGCACTGATCTGCACTGTCCGAAGACAGGAAACTGACTGCACTGTCCTGAGACAGGAAGCTTGACTCAGCTCTGCTACATGTCACCACCTCCTATACCCCTGGTGGGTGTGTCTAGAAGTGTGAGTGAAGTGCATATCAAGCTTTGCTGTTACCTTCCTGTGCACTCTCCTGGATTTTTATGTGTGCCTGCGTAGCTGGGCTACACAACTGCATCAGCAGAATAGTGAGGGCAGCTCTGGAGTAATATACAGGATGGCAGGCAGCTCGAGCCTATCACAGGTGCTGCTCCTTTCTGTCGGCTCCAGGCTCTGGTATGCTGCTGTGCCGCCGGGTATTAGATCAGGCCATGAGACCTGCAGTCCCCTGCCCTCTGGATTTAGCTGCCGGGACTTCAGTACCCGCGTAACCATGGACTCCGGTATCCGGTATCCGGTCCCTGGTGCTCCGCTCTGGGGCGAGTTTAATCACAGGTCCACTGCTCAGGTTCTGCTCGACTTCTCTTCTACAGTTGCCTGGTAAGGGGAGCCTCCTTGCTTCCAGGCATAACATTCCTCCCTGTGAGGGAGGCAATGTCACTGTAGCAACCAGACTCCTGGGGTACCACATAACTATATAAATTAGTTATCAGTATATGATCATTAATGTACAGTGCCTTGAAAAGTTTTCATACCACATGAACTTTTCCAAATTTTTTCACGTTACAAATGTAGATGTATTACACTATGTTCCAAATTATTATGCAAATTGGTTTAAGTGTCATGGCGTTTATTGTTTTTTTTTTGTAAATGAAACCCATTGATGGTATTGTGTCTCAGGGTTCTTTGGATCACTGAAATCAATCTCAGATACCTGTGATGATTAGTTTGCCATGTGAACCCAATGAAAGGAAAACTGGATGTTCCCCACTATTAAGCAGGAAAGAGTTTTCAAGTAACATGGGAAAGAAAAAGGATCTCTCCGCTGCTGAAAAGCATCAATAGTGCAATGCCTTGTTCAAGGGATGAAAACATTACATATTTCCCGAAAACTTAAGCGTGA